>QNGE01001307.1:22581-88094 GCA_008508345.1 Paragonimus westermani | reverse complement strand
TTCAAACATTCAGCATCAAGGTGCCTACACCTTGCAAACAAACAATCGAGCTGCAAGTGAGAGTAAGGTGTCATCAGCGAGACAGCTTCCTTGCGGCTTTTACTGCCACGCGTCATTAAATGCACCCACTTCACAGACAACTCGGCCAAACACGCCACTGAGCTCGATTAGCCGCCATCTCACCTAGAGTCTCCAACCACCGACTCTGTGAGTCGCGAGGGCCCCAGCCCGGGAGACGAACACGACCCACAGTGGCCAACCCCTTGGTGAACGACTTCATTTCTCTACGCCAGGTCATTATCCGTCCACCTCGCACCTTACACCAGGCGGTCGCAGCGTCAGCGAATAGTGCTCGGTGCGGAAGACGATTCGCTGGCATCCTTAATACGTGACCTGACCATCTAAGCCTGTGCAAGCGTAGAGACTGGACAAAAGAACTAACCATATCCTTACATGGCCTTTATTTTCGATGCTGTCGTAGGCAAAGCGGAAAATAACGGAACTATTTGTTTGATAAAGTGAACTAGAACCTGGTCCCTAAAACACTGTCTGATTTGGTTTTACTTTTGAAACAGCAACCACTTATTTGTCTCAGTAAGCGTTCAGCCGCTTATTTGTGAATGATATACTGACACATGTTTCTCCAGTGCTTACTTTGCACAAGTTCCATTCGTGTTTTCACTGATGCACCGCCCCTCAGAACTTACCTTCCAAATTGCAGCTTTAAGTTAGCGTTTCAAGTGAGCTGCCTCCACAACTTCATACAAAATCTCACCGAAAAAGCCCACTCGAAGTTAGATTGCTCAAAATATCAGTGACACAAAGGTGCTGAGAAGAAAGTAAATTTTTTCGGATTTGTCCCAACTTTTCTGTTGGCATGGGTAAACTTTGCTAAGGGAATCTCTTAAACAAGTGATGAACGAGTAAGAAATACTGTTAGAAATCCACCCTGTGAAAAAGAAATTGACGAAGGTTACCCGTGATGACCGAAATATCAGAGCAAATTCACAAAATATCATCTTCCTGTCAACACCGCTGTCTTATTGACCTTTTGAACAACATAGGTGTCACCACGTGGCGTAAAATACATTTAAATTCGTCACAACAAATTTCGATTTCAGATATTCTAAGCCTAACCAGAGGTGTTTACCCAGCCCTGACTAACTGAAAACAATAAATGTGAACTTTTTCAAGCCGGTGACAGCATTTACCAAGTTGAGCTAACAGGTGCACTCAAACCTACATTACCACTGATTGTTAGTAGGCGGAAAGGGGTTATCTTGTTACAAGACGATGTATCAGCAACCATTGTTGTGTTATTTTTCGTATTATATGACATATAACGTATATTATATTATATTGGTATTATATTTATAAGCTGCCAAATATTATTATGTTAATGCATGTTTAGGACTATTGCGTATATTATAAATACAGTATAAACTGTAGCACCAGCATCTATTGTACATTAATATTATAAACTAGTATACAATTTTAAATTGGCACATCTTACTAACATCCAGTCAAGAAACTCTCCTATATATCAAGAAGGGTGGAAGTTTGGTTGCGAAAAAGATTGCATGTTAAGCTATAGTAATATGTAAAAAAAATTATAACGCGCGATGGGTATAAAGGGAAATAAAAATCGTAAGATTTCAAATTCACTGCTGTGTGAACGGGCATCAAACGGCCGCGTTCGTTTCTCTCTCAATCGATCGCTGAGTTAAGAATATTTACGCTCAAGAACCGAAAAGACTTTCTGAGCAAAATTTCTGCGTACATTCAGGTAGGATTTAACGATGACGTTGATGCAATAAAGACGTGCAATGCCACCTTATCATGTCAAAAATGCTGCAGACTTCAGAATGACAGCAAGAAATGTTGGAGATGGGGCTTATATGGGAGATGAATAGTGAATTAAAGGGACCAAAAGTACAATTAACGCTCGAACAAATCCAAGTTAGAGACGCCAACGTTTGTTTTGACGAAAAATGCTTCAAAACATTTGACCGGCGACTATTCAGTGTTATACTAATATTGCACACGTAGCTTTTGTTGCTGAGGCATTGTTCACTGATAATAATGGTCCCTGAGGAGTGCCTATAACAGATTTTAGAATAGTCGTGGACGGTTTGCGAGTTTTTGACCAAGTTTTGAAGCTAGATAAGCTAGATGAGCCACACAGAACAAAGTCCAAAGTAGATTTAACGATATACGTTTGAATGACACTAGAACAGATGGTAGCATAAGTGGTTGCGGAGTAACCACTAGCTGGTTATCATGGTTATCGAAGCACGTGTATTACGTACTGCTGAAGAGTCAATTATCAAATTACCGCTGGCGGAATAGTGAGCAGTGTATGTCTCATAAGTTTTTCAAACCTGGCAAGTTTCAAGAATCGTCACTGAACTATTTCAATTACTATTAAATGTTTCCGACTTGATGTGTTTCGTCGAGGCAATAGGAGGTGAGCTGGAAAATTTGTTAATCTGGTACTATCCACCAACAAAATACCACCTCTGCCTAGGTTGAGAGTGTTGTGTTTGGGAGATGGACACTTCTTAGAAAACACTGGAAGCAACTATGTAGGTACGGTGTGACCAAGGTCTTTTACATGGACGGAACACCCTTATCCACAAAATTGGCGGTTCCTTCTATTAGGAATTCGTAAACTCAGCAACCGCCTTCAGTTACTGTCCACATCACAATTGCAGTTTTACAGTTCGTTCCATTCAACGAAATGCACGGGAAATGTTTAGAGTTTACCCGCTGCTCAGAATGTCATTGGGATCCAGCCGTGTCTAACGTGAAGAAGTATGTTTTCAATTCAATAAATCAGTATCATGGACGTAAATTAAACAGAAAAAAGTGTATTATTCAAGACGGATGGACAAAAGCAAGAGAAAATTAACCAAAGCACCACACAAAAGTTGATAAACAATGTATCGATTACCTAGAAGGTTATGTGGGTATCTGTCAGTGTCTGATTGGGTTATAGGTAAGGGATAGTGTGCATAGCAATAACCAAACCGCATGTGTCCACGGTAACGATGCATAAACAAGTGTACGTAAATCGAGCATATTCAAGAAGTCCCCCGTTCCAACGTTTTACGACGTCTGTCTCATGGCCAACATCACGCCAGACATCACAATGAGCGAAGCCTGATTGAATTAGAAAAATTCAAGAAAATTCGTATAGTCACATACCCCTAACCTGTGCGTTTGCTTAAAAAAACAATAAGTTTTCAACAAAGTACCGTTAAAAAAACGTATTTTCTAATCCGAGAATTTTCAAAACTTCTGATCCTAAGAAAACTACATCAACAAAAGTCAACGAGCAAAGTACAGACGTGTATTGGTCAGGGACCATTACACGGACAGTTAACCGTAGCTTGTCGTTCGGGTAAACTTATCTAAACTCCCCCCGGGAGGAGAGCAATGTATACGATTATTTTTCTAATCTGAGTTGGTCAGTTAGGCCTACCGTGCCTCATTCGAATCCGAGCAACAGTCTACGCTCTTACGAAGAATTCATGTTGACCAGTGCACTGCTGGTTTCACTTTAGATAGGCCCGAAATCTCTATGTAGATCTTGGCAAGAATAGATATTACTGATGAGCTCCAAAACAAGCGAAACTCAAAGCTAGTGTGATTTTTTGAAAACACACAACAGAGAAGGGAACGCGAACGTTAGGATTATGATTAGTAGTGTGAGTTTCAGTTTCGTACGAGCTAAATCCTTTGCCACCTAATTAGCTGAAGACAGGGTACATCGCAACGGACGCGTGTCCAATTACAGTTAAAGCGAAATAATATCAATAGTAATCGCAAATACAAAAGCAGGTACGACGTAGATATAGAGACGATTCGTTCTGCCGACATTCAAGCTGTTCAACGAAATTTCGCTCGGCGGCTCGAGGTATAAGGTTTATTACATAATCTTTGTTGAGCTTGCATTGTTTCCTATGTCACTTGAATATGTAGAGCTCAGTGACTAAAGTAAGCTTATGGTGAACTTACACATACCTCGCAGACTGCAATTTTTTAAGAAGCTGGGTGTACTGTTTTATGGTATTACAGGGTGTGTTGCGTATAGAATATCAGGCCACTCAGCAGGTTTAAAACAGTCACTGACACATTTTTCACGATTCACACTTCGTACTGTGCAGCTAAACGACTAAAAAGGCTGTAGAATTTGTCAAAATAAGTGTTTTGGCTGATGACTACATTGGTTAGTGTACTTCGACTGGAGTGGACAGTGCGACTGTGTGCGTCCATGCGACGGATCCAGCAACTACTCACTATTTTATCCCATTTAACTTCTCGGCGACTTAGATGAGAAGCAACTATGGAAAGTCAGGGCTTCGTTCGAATTCGACCCAGCGAGAAAAACAGCTGTTTCCTGACTTCTCGTAAATGAGTCTCATTTAACTTAGCAAATCTGCCGAACCACTCATTTTCAGAAACAGATGCATATACTCATCCACTGAATCAAACATGTAGTATCTGATGCAGTAAAATGGACACCACGTTATTAGGGGGTGGACGCCAGAAAAGTGTTAGTTCCAGTGAATGAAAGCAGTTCACTCACAGTTGCTGGACATTTTTTATGACAGTCTATGAAAGGAATGGAAATAGATCATTGCGAAAATTACGTTGGCGGCTGGTTGGTTGAGTATTAGTAGAGTTGATACTATTAGACCATTAGACTTTTTGTATCAACGCAAGTGAAACACAGTTTGCTTTTCGGTGTTTGAATGTTAGGAAAACTCTCTTATTCACATCGACCCTTTTACCCTGTCTTTTTAGATCACTGGCGTTGCAAAAACAAAGTTGAACAACTGAATTCACTGGCATGAAATGTTGCCATAAACTATTTTAAGGACGATGGGGTGACAGCATAAGAAACTAACAGCAAAATCGAACAGGATGGTTTATGTTGTTCAAACCGCATAGTTCCATATGGAAATTTTTATGTGGAGTGCCGTGCTGTCTCACACTTCTTCCATCCTAGTGAACAATCACCCAGAGATGGAAAGCGGCTCGCCATTGCAAGATGGTCACGGCGATCAATGTCCAGTTGGCCCTCAAACTAAACCATTTGATCACACAGCTAGTGTTTCCTACCCACAAAAGTGAGTAACTCCTGTTCGTTCAGTCAACTCGGTACAATTCTACCGGGCTCGACAAGTTCACCGACACGCATTAAAACAAATGATGGTCGTTGATAGAACTCCGGGTGTTTCGACTATTTCAAACCGAACGTGACCCACACTTGATCGCAGCCCTCAAATTCACATAGGCGTTTCAGATACCTCGCTACAGTAGGAAGTGTGGTGGATTGTCAGGACGGAGGTGCGAGTTTTCGAACGCCCGGCCGAATGCCTCAACGTGGGGGAGGTACGTTCAAAAACCTGCCGCGATCGGATCAAGGACAACGTGCGCGACCGGATGAGTCATCGCTCGACTGGATCGGACCAACGGGCGAGGCAGGGCAGGCGAAATACGACAGACGGCCAGATCGGAGGCGTAGTTTTTCCAACATTTAGAGGAACATCTCGACACGATGTTGGAATACGGTCAAGGCCAACACTGGGTGGATGGCGGACAGCACGAGCAGCCGGACGAGCCATCGCGCAACGAAATCGGACAAACAGACGAGGAATGGCAAGCGGAAAACCCTCCGATAGAAGGCACCGGTCACGCACGTAAACCGGTTAGAAGTGCACACGACGTGTGAACGGAAACCGGGGGGTGCTGCGGGTTGGAATTACGACTCATAAACGAGAGAGCGCGCGTTGCATGTGACTAGCGATTTGGACAATAAAGATTGTGCTTTGTTGGACGCCTTCTCGCTACAGGAAGCACTGGACTAAAGTCTCGCTGTTATTAGTACTGACCAGAAGTGTTTATTCTCATTCGGACCGGAATTTGCGCGCCGGCTCTCGTATATATGAGATTAATTTGTTAACCACAACGCCAACAACATTACAACAGGCAAGGCAGAATCAACATATCCAAACGCTCAAACACAATCCTATATGATCACTCTGGAATAAGGGTAAACACAATCGTTATGTTCAATCCAGTTGATGTCCTCGTGATCAGGACATGCCAGTCATGCGTTGTGATTAACATGATAGTCTCAGAAAACAAGAGCGTCGGAATACAACTTCTGGTCCGTACAAACGATCAGCTCTAAGATGAACGAAACTCGTGATGAGTGCTTCCTTATAAAGTGGACTAGCCGACAGGTTTATCTGAATATGAAGATTGCGATGAAGTGTGGTTGAAGTTCATTTTCGAAATGATGATCAATTAGAGTGTGGGAACTCACGAAAGGGGTACGTATAATCAACCTTATAATACCGGTTAAGTTCATGTGCGAACTACCATCTGATAAACCAGAAGATCTCTTCTGACCTCACCGTCAGCTGATGACGCCGAAAAGTTCTTGCAAAAACACAAACAACAAGTGTGGAACAGCGTACAATTTAACGGTCGAACGAAAGAATAGATTACTGAAGAATCGTAACTAAACGCTATCATTTGTTTTACTACGAACAACTAGACAAAAACTGAGTGTGGTTTGAGCACCCGGAAACAAACAGAGATTACAAAAAGAACAGATAGTCGAAAACAAAGGGTAGAACGTGTGACAAGAAATATAAATGAGATAAAAGAAAAACTGCTTCTAGCTACACTCAGATCACACACAATTTGTAACTATTTCCTCGTTTTGTCAGCCTTCGTAGGAAATATGTGTATAATAAAAACCAAACACAACATACAAAAGACCACTCTGCCATCTGATCACAGCTTGAAGCTGTGTCCTTCAGTACATCTAGTCAACGAAATTCAACATCCTCCGAACCTCAGCCATGAAATTGGGCACACGTGACTGATTTCAAGCTTGATACTGAGCTCTTCACGATCAGACATTCATCGGAGGTCAAGTGGTCAGTGATTACTTAAGTGACCATGCCAACAGTGGACTACCCTACCTGTACTAGAAGAGTGTTCGTTAAGTAGTCTCAACGGAAGACAAAGCAAGCTGCAAACCACCTGAGCATTATTTTCCTAGGATTACAATGCGTTTGTTTTGTTTCCATTTTTACTTATCTCCCTTTTATATTCTGTGCAATTCTAATTCAGAACAACAGGGAACACACTTTGATAAATATTCACATGGATTGCAATTCAAATTACTTGAAACAAGAGCAAAATGATTCCGGCAATCGCCAATGCATTTCCGTAGTAGACCAGATGCGGATAGAGTTCTTGCCAGCATCCACGTTTAATGTTCGAATTTTGTTCGGTGAAGTAAGTCGGGCAAGTGTCGTTCAAGATTTGGAATTGGTGATCCATCTTACAGCATGAGATTGGATAGCTTAAAGCTGAAAATTCACGAGAAACGGTTAAAATCAGATATTATGTTGTTTTATATTCACCTTGCTCAATATCATTTATAGTGTAACAGTCTGTAGTGCTACGACTCAATTCAAATCAAAAACATGCCCATATACACGTGGTTCTAATCCGGTTAAACGCTGATTTTTCTCACTTGAACTTTCAATATATTTGTCAAACTCCATATTGCACAAATGACGTCTGTATAAGTTCACAGCATATACACTTCAAAAAAAATCAACCTGCTAAAATTCTTTCCCACTATCTGGTGACCCATGTCTGTATTCACTCAAGCAACATCATTTTGTAAACTGTTGTATCACAATTTCCCATCTGTCGTTTTTTCACAATAGCCCTTGAATTCCAGGTTTATCTGAGGTTGCGTAGCCAGATAGGGAGTATTCTAGTGTTCATGTGGAGCGTCGTTCAAAATTACACCATCACTATACTCACTGATTACTTGCTCGCTCACATTGACGGTCCGCACGAAGTCATGAGCGTTTTCGAAATCTGATCCATCAGTCACTCCACAGCAATTGAACTGGAACGGAAAAATTGTATGGCACCTCGTTATCCAAGTACTGCAGTGCAATTGTGTCATATATAAACTGAATGCTGTTCAATAAGTACTATGTGGTAATTGTATAAACGAGTTTCAACTGAGACACAAGCTAAAATTCACCCTACACACTTGGGTTCAGAATTTATGAAGTGCAGAAATCAGTAGAGGACGTGTGATAAATGAGGTCATGGTTCTGAACTTGACACAATTTATATTCTTACCCAAATTTACACCTGTATTTGCAGACTGCTGGCAAGATTGGCCTGTCCAGTTTTTGGAGTTCTCAATTGGACCGTTTAATAGAAATGTCGTGTTCACATTTATGAATGAAGCAGTCAGTTTGATGGTTACTCACTTTACACATCCTCTCCTGAGATTTGTACTATGATCGCGAAAGTCGAAAGTATACAGAAACATTTTATCTAATGTGGCCCACATGTTGCACGCAAGCCTAGTAGACATCTGTGCTGCGTTCGCGGTTAACCAACCCTACTGACTCAAACACCAGTCGATGCCCGCGCATGCTTTCACATACATACACAAGCATAGTAACTTCTGACCGACGGTGTATCACGCTGCGATGGTGTTTAATTTCTCATCTGGTTACTTACCAGGAAAAATACTTGGGCTGACCTGGTTGAGATGAAGATAGTCTTTGTGATACGAGCTGACAGTCCCATATTTGGCCTGACTATCTTAACTGGTTTGTTGCACGTGAACCTGGTGGCTCTCCTGATAATACAACCAGAATAGTGAGCACTTCTAGTTGATAAGTAGTTGAGGATTTGAAATTGTTTCACTGCTATGTGAACAATGGGAGCGCTGCAATATGGTTGAGGTGTTTCTGCACACCGCATAAACTGGGGTTGTACCGAGATGGGTTTGTTCTGCCAAAAATAAGCTCTTATTATAGTAGTTTCTCACCCTCTTAGGTAGTCGAGCATGTTGGATTTATAACAAACCATAGCTTCTGCGCCTTCTGAATAGTAATATCAAACAAATCGGTAATATCATCATTATCATAGTCAGCAATGCACTATTGGTTCGCACTGATACTCAACTGCCACACAACCACAAAGAAAAAAAACCTGTATATGAAGAGAGAAGGAGACTGAAGGGGAGGAGAAGGAACGCAACCAACAAAATGGCTACATCTCTACTCAAACATTCAACACCAAGGTGCCTTGGTGCCTTGCAAACAAAGTAAGGCGTCATCAGCATGACAGCTTCCTGAGGGCTTCCACTGCCCCTCATCATTAGGTGCACTCACTTCACAGAAAACTCCGCCAAACAATGACAACGTTCACGTCACTGAGTTCGATCAGCCACCATCTCACTTGAAGTTTCCAACCACCAACTTTGAGAGTTACGACGGCCCCAGCCCAAGAGACAAACCCTATCTACAGTGAGCAAAACCCTTCGTGAACGATTTCACTCCTCTACAACAGTTAGCCATCTGTCCACCTCAAACATTAAGCTAGTCGACCGCAGCGCCGGCAAAGAACGTTCGATGAGGCAGACGACTTTCTGGAATTCTTATTGCATGACCTAACCATCTAAGTCTGTGCAAATGCAAGCAGTGAAGAAAAGAACTCGTCTGACAATCAGTGCCAAACAACTCCTTTCTAACCTCATCGATGCTTACTCGTTGATGCCTCCGCGACTGTTGAAATGTCCGACGAAACAGCTCGTATCTGAAACTCAAGAGTCATGCAATTCCGGTAACAGGAAATTAGATATACTGCAGCTTTTCGTCGACTTCCTTATTTGGAGCCTTTTTTCGCAATAAGATCCGAAGGGACAAAAGGAATTGAGGAATTTGCACCATGCAACAACAACTTGTTACAGGCAGCTACGTTATGAATCGTCATCGGTTAGACAAAGACTAAGCTGACAATCTGCGACGTTCGTCGACATTAACCCATCCGATTCAATACGCAGTAACTCACGGAACGGTAAGAAAACCCCTCAGCTAACGAGGTTCCACCACATTAGAAACAATACGGACTTCTCAACTACTGTGAAGTACACTAAGTAAATAACCATACTTCACTTGGGAATAACTATCTTGAACAGACTTCACAATAAATTGATGAAAACATATCGAACGCGGTTTAGCGGTTGGATCAAATATCTCCAGCTGATTGTAAAACTGAGTACCTAAAGCTGGTGTGTTGGTAATATTCGAACAGTTAATTTCCGACCAAAGTTAGAGAATGAGAGAGGCACATGTGGGAACATTATTGCCAATTTCTATTTCAAACAGTGCTTAAAACATTCCCATCATCCTGTGTATATAAGGGAGCATTTTTTTCAAAACATCGCGGTAAGTTTCTATGTGCGGTATATGCAATGGTCAAATTTCACTTCCATATAATCACGGTCTCCACAATTGTTCTATATCTTTTTCCTGTCACTTTGATCCCGACGTCAAGGTTAACTCAAGGGTAAACCTTTGGTTTGTCTAAGATCTGACGCCGACAGTGTAATGTAAGGTGAACGCTTGAGCGACGTTTCATTCTTCCGCTCGGGCCACGCATAGAAAGTGATAATCCAATGGTGTTTACATTCAGAATCGTAGACTTGGTTTAGTCAGCGACCATATCTCGGTTCCAGAGGTGTATGTGACATTTTCGAATATTTCAGTTTTTTTCATGCAAAAAGAAACGAGACAGACAATCAATCAAGGGGATTGTTTATATGTAGATCACCGGTGATGTGGCGTGCTTTTAGGTAAGTCCAGGTCAAATATCACACATTTGGTAGCGGGATTCACATTCACATAGACCTTTCAGTTAGTTTTTTTTGGATGAGCTTTACCAAAAACAAAACTCGAACCCCGTACTCCTTTTTGGAAGATGATGGGTGAAAAGTCTATGGGATGCGAAGGCTGCGATCCAATATGAGTAATGTTTAACTCGAAATAAGCATATCAAATAATGGTGCAAATTCCTCGTCCAGAACATTCGATCAAGGAATGAGATAAGTGGAATACGATAGAAATACGATAAATGGATTCATTCTGACAAACTAAAGGCAAATAACTATGAAAATAGTTGTGGTAATCTGTGGAAAGTAACGTGAATTTGGCACTTGGAAGTTGACACCGATAAGTGCATTAAGAGGTGATCTCTGTGCAGCAGATTATCAAGCCAGGGCTAAATTCACCACCACGTGCTTCTGGACACATGTAGGTGGTTTCTTACGGTATACGGCTGACACTACACAGAAAGCTGAAGTGCTTTTGATTCCATTAAGGAAAACAATACGTTGATCCTCCGTGAATGTGCTGCGTAAAACAGCTGGCGTGACACAATTGTGGTACAAAGTTGACCGTCGATTGCCGTTCAACTTGTGTCAATGAAAATGTCTGAGTCAGTCACTTTTGGTGATATTCAGCTTGAGAAAGTTGAGCATTCCCAATACACTTCCATTCCAGCGGAAATTGCAAATTCTACCCGCACGCGTCACACTCTTCTAATTGGTACAAAACTCCTGAGCTCCAACGAAGTAACATCCCACGTTTTTTTCAGTGGAGGTTGCACGAAGAGAACCATCTTTAAGCCTGACAATCCAAAGAAAACAATCGACTGTCTTGCCCTATTTCAGTGGGGAAGTTACTATTAAAGACCAACTGGGGAGATGCATGCACGTGGGCTCAGTGTGACTGTTTTGATTCTCAGATTATAAATACATCGTTTAGGTATATGTTGTATAACTATATCCGTCTAGTTGTATTTTGAATTTCATTTTCAAAAGGACCATACACACCATTCCGTACAGGCTGAAGCAGACACTGAGCAAGAATCTTGTAAAGATGAAATGCAGAGACCAAGTTTAACTTAAGGTTTCGTCACACAATCAACCAAAACCAACTAAACCATGATTGTTGCTCGATTGTTCGCTACCCACCAATCCATGTCTGCAGATAGGCACGTTACAGACGTAAGTGGTGTACAGCAGCATCTAATCGAAAGTAAACAAGATTTTTTTATTATCCATTTTCGAAAGTGTACAATCTTGTAACAGCTAAAAACACGACTGGTGTAAAATAAACTGTAGCATAATACTTAACTAATATCTGTCTTTTCTGTAGCATTTTCTTCGTATAAACGTGTCCCTGTGATTTTCGTTTGCAATGATCTTTCGCTATTCTTCTCCCATTATCATCCTTAAGCGAGGTTGTTTTTACGCAACTACTACAGAGTAGTTTTGGGCAGGACACTATCAAGCCACCCGACGGATAATCCATGAAGTCCTACCAACGACACTGAAGAACTTCGTAGGCTGATAACTCTTCTATGTTTGTTGATGTTCTGGACGCTGTCAGTCTGCCAATAATTCGGAACCACATGTAAATGAAATTGCGCCTTAATGTAGGTCGTTAAATCTGTCCAGGAAAACTTTGGCATTCCTATCACATGTAGCATCACCACAATGCTTTGCTTCAGCAACAAACGGTCACCTCTCCCTCCACACACGAGTAAAAAAGATGCAATGGGACCATTTGTCTTCGTCGTGTTTAAGAACGGAACTAGGGTGTTAGGCGGCTGACCAAACGATACTGTGAGAACGTTAATCAAGATCATTACTCTCCCACTGTGACACTTAACGATGGACAAGCCTAATCCAGCCGGTTTGTTAACAGTGTAGAAAAAAGAAGCGATATTCCAGTCTCATCAGCGCTGAAACCGTTTGCTAAAAATAAAGTTAGAAATGGCCATCAGGATTTTCTATTGATCCGGTTTAATCGTAAGTTGAGTATGCGATCGTCCGGCAAACGTGTTCAGTTTAGCTATTCGTAACTGCGTTCTGGTATGCCATTGGGTAGAGTTAACAGAGACACTAATTCAATGTGGACGTAGATTTAGAGTGTGATACATTTAGGAGTTCGCGTTTAGTATCCTTCTTTAAGTGTAATAACCTTTTATACGTAAACACGTAGGCCGATTCGGCATACGTTTTTTTAGTTCGGGAATCACGTCGCTCCTACCCACCCGTTTACTTAAACATAAGGTCGTTGTAACTTCCGGTCTACACCTCATTTACCTGCACAGAACAGAGAGGTAGAAAATGTCCACTGTCCCCATTCAGAGTAGTTGTAATTTCACGGACATGTACGGGAAGAATATCCACTCTCTCGGAATAAGTGAATCAGTTTGTTTATAACCAACAAAAGTAAAACAAATAACCTTACCAAAAGGTTTTGACACTGTATATTTCCACCACTTCAGGTGACCTTCATCAACTATGTAGGCAACGGGATCACATTAACAAGGAAACAGAGGTCATATGGGATGAACACTGTTAGATCAACACTTATTTGTCCTAGCTGATTGGCACAGAGATGTATCTACCGACACAGGAATTCAATAAACCCACTCGTGTGAACAATATACTGATGGATGTGCATGCATGTGTACAGTGCCGCTGGTCGGAAGTGGCAAACTAATTAATAAGCTTCGGTTCGTGCTGGCCGAGAAACGTGTGCCTTACCTGTTGCTGCGTTGTTCAAGCGTTCAGCGAAAGAGAAATTAACGTGTCTGTACGAATAATTCGTCGTTTTTGCCATAGCTTAGGCAGGCCTTTATGATTTGTTACCTATCACTCAAAATGTGCGGACAAAGCTCATTACTCACCAAAGTAAACGTCCTTTCAAAGTGGCAGCGCGCCAACTGCCACTGATAAATGGGTTGAGAATAACACAACGTTACGGGCAAGCTGTAATACTCTAGGTTTCAGCCACGTTCTTCAGAAGTGTTTTACTCGAAATCACATTAACAAAGGAACAGAGGTCACGTGGGATTCACCGTGGTCAGGTCAATCTGCGTCGTATCCGAGCTGATTGGTCCAATCCTTTACCCATTAAATGGGGGCGATTTAGATGTAGATAAGATGCATCCGTTTCTGGTGCTGTTTATCACTCCACGTCATGCTGCAGACAGGGGTTTGCTGCCACTGCGACTAACACAAGCGTGTTGTGTGTCAATGGTGGCAGCTTCAGCACCGCTCCGTATAAGAAAGCAGACCCTTGTGAGTTACTCGAGCTTGATCAAAATCTATGTTGTGATTCTCTAGCTTCTGAAGGTGATATGCGTCTTTAGGAGGAAACGTCGTGTGTCTCTTGTGTTCGACAACACGTACTTTCAGTTGTCTACTTCTCTGTTCAATGTAGCTGGCACTGCGATCACCACATCTGATTTCGTGAACACAGCCTGTCTGGTCACCCATAAAATCTGGATCCTTAGGATGCGTCACTAGTCGTTATAAGGTATCATTTAACCGAAATACTGTCCGGATAGCGTGATCAGTAAGAATGAAGCAAAGTTTTTCAGATGTTTGTTCACGATACGGTATTTGCACGGTAGACTTGAAAGTTCTGATTCTTTTGGTCTCCTCCTCAGTTGGTATGCGCTTAACTGTGTTCACAATAAATGCGTTTGAATATTGATCCCAGGCTAGCATATCTTTGATGTGAAAAACCCCTGTTGTTTTAGACAGTTTAGTGGTGTAGATTTTATCGACTCTGATGACCAGCGATCCTATGACTGTTCTCTTCATACCGACTGGATGCGAAGAGTTGGATTAAGATACCGATCAGGATGGAATGGCTTACGGCACACAGAAACTTGAGATCTCTGTTGCTCGTCAACTTTGACTGGACAGTCTGGGAAATTAAGTGAGCGCTCACTGGCTTCAAATTCCAACGTGAATACAATGCCGTTGTCTTTAGAGTTAAGAAACTGCCACCAAATCCATGGAGGGCAGATAAACTCACTCATCGCTTGTATTTGCAGGTAACCCATGAAAAGATTGGCTGCTTCATTTGCAACGGGGAAACCCATATATACATCATCGGCTTGCTCGTACGATTTCTGTTGAATGTGAACAAAGTTGAGCTCAAACAAAGTTCAAGGCCAGAAACTACTTCGGAAGGTGATAAATTAGCACGTGCATCATGAGAATCTTCACTTTCTAATAACGCCTTAACAACACCAATGTTACGCTTTACTGGTACAATGTTGTAAGGGGAGGTCACATCAAAACTACGAAAAGCCTTATCGTTGCTTAAAATCACGTGCTCGAGTTTGTTATCAAAATCAAGAGTCTTTAACGTCGCTTACCAACTTGTTCTGTAACGGTTTACTTATGCGGCTGATAAACTGGGCCAGCTCGTAAGTTGGACTGGTGGTTTAGTCGACAATGGATCCCAGGGATATTCCTGTTTTATGTGCTGTTATAAGGTCATAGGAAAGCGAAGGAAGGTCATTCTTGGGATTAAGCGCGAACCAAGTAGAGTGCCAAAGCTTTTCTTTGATGCCTCAGAGGAACTCGCTGATCTGCGCTCGGACTTTACTAAGGAGTACGTTGATGTTTTCCTCACTGATCTCTTTGTATGGTGCAGTAGCCAGCAGGTCCAACGCTTTCTTTTGATAATCTTCTTGATTAGTAATCACTGTGATGTTGCTTATATCGGTCTTAGTGACGTGAATCGACCGAGCCCTCTTGAAAAACTAAGAGCGTTGGTTAAGCTTGAGACAGCTGGTTGCTATTGCTTTAAAGCGCTTGCAGTTCTAAACCGTGCTTCACTTGCAACATCTGTGGCGCGCTTGTTTAGAGCAGGTTCAGTTTAGGAGATTATATCCACTGGCTCAAATTACCTACGTTGGACATATGAACGACATAAACCTACCTGAATAAAGGGCTCACTATCAACATCAAACGACTGAAACTGACGTTTTGTGTACGGAAAGAACTGTTCATTAAGTTGCCACCACCACGGCTGTGTTCGTAGATTTTTCCACATCCGTACGGAACACTCTCCGTGACGGATTTGCGTATATTTCTTTACTTCTATTTCCGAGATGGAGCGGAATCTGCTCGACAAAATATCACGCAATACACCACTCCTGATTTGCCTTTTCAAGTTCATTTCGAGGAAAGCCTGTTTCAGATAATGTGATCATTAAATTCAAAAGCGATTTCTGGCCAACTGGATGAAAGTCGCAGACGAAATGGTCTACGAATGTTGAAAAAACGTCATCATAGAATTACGCAATCCGGAATTTTCTGAAGGATAATCTTCCAGTTAATTTCTCAGGGTAAGTTTGGCCTATCAATCCACCTCCCCGTTTTAATCGCTTGCTGAATAATTTCGTGTTGGTAATCACGTGAATCATGTGAAGTCAGACTTGTTGGTGGAAGTCAACGGAGAAACCGCGGCTCAAGCAATCACACATGTTTATCAGCGACCGTGTGAGCGAATCATCCAATAACGGAAGACAGCGAAGGATTTAATTACTCGCTCAGTTAATGTATATCGGACCCAGGCAATTGCATAACATTGCGGTAGGACCGTTAACCTATCTGACCCACGGGAAGTGAGCACCGGAAACAACGCCTCCACTTTGCGTTTTATATACTGAAAACCGGCTCGACATGTTAATGAGTCGTGAACAGGTTGTTTATTGAAACGCTGAACTGCCAAACCGTTGAAGATGAATGGTAGAAGGTTGAGAATTTGAATCGAACCTCATCGTGATTTCAGTGACCATGGGTGTCCCGCTGCACGCGGCAACCCAGACAGAATAGTCGACAAAGACGACCAATGATTGCTGAGAACTAACAAACTCAATTCATTCTAATACGAACCCAAAATATCTGTTACTTGGTCACTGCCTTCTGTGATATAATCCCGACAGTGGTTAGGTGGACACGATTTTAGTGCGGATGACGATACGGATTCATATCGAGCTATCGTCAAGATTACCATGGGACCCTCTGGAATATCAACCAGCCCTTGGCTAACATGCTGATTAAATCCAAATTCCACTGAATGCGTGTAAGGCTGTTTGGCGCCAGGCATCAATCAGCATGCATCGTTACCGAGGTCGACAAAACTAAAATACCTCTCTAATAGAAATCAATGAACTACCAACTTCTATTGTTAAAACACCTGAATAAAATACGCTGCGAATGAGTGATTAGGTGATTACAGCGGCTGAACAACTACGGAGTAATTGAAATATGTGTTATTAGATGCAGACAGAAAAGGCATGTCAAGTATTCTTGCTTTACTGTGATTTTACTGGATATCTGGGAAGCAAAAGTTGCAGATAACACTGACCGCAACAAAACGAGCATAAATTGGAGGAATTTTTTGACGGTACACTCAAACTAAAATCCACCGACGGGTATAGCGTGATCACCATAACGTAGTGGTCAGTAGGCTGACTTGACAAGCATTTTGGTTTGTGTTTTGAAACCCACTTAAAAGAAAATATTGTTTTTTGACAAATTTTGATATCAGCGATAAGCTGGCACTTCCTTGTCAACAAATCGGATAGCCTGAAATCCACTTAACTTCGAGGGAATTTTTTTAACTTCCGTAGTTAAATTAACCGCAGCCTACCTTACTTCGAAGTAATCAACTTTGGTTATGCAGCCGTTAACGTTGTGTAAATCTTATTACCATGTACATTTAGTTATTAGACCAAAGATGTGACTGTCTGAACCAAGTTTCGTACTGAAGCTTGTGAATTTGATATCAACAAGCAACAGAGCAGGCGGTGAAAGCGGCATCGTAATCATAACGGCATACTATAGCGTGGGGGGCGATTAACGTGGTCGACATATGGGCACACAAAACAAGGTCCACCACCTGTACAGGCCCGTTGTTGGCAGACTTATTTATGGCTGAAGTGGAGCCTAATCAATTAGGATCCACAATTTCCCAGCTGTCGTTTTATATACGATATGTAGATGACATATTCGGCGTGATCAAAGACTTCACTGATGCACAAGGCCTTTTACTGGCAGTTAGTCGTGCACATCCCAATATACAATTCACTCTGAAGGAGAAAGACGATAGGTTGTCCTTCCTTGATATTTCGTTGCACTGCAGACTGGACGGTTCCCTACAAAGATCCGTTCACAGGACAGCGACATGGACGGGGCAGTACACTGACTTCCTAAGATTTGTTCCATTGAAACAAAAACGAAATTTGATTGGCTGCCTAAGCGATAGAGCGAGAAGGGTATGCACGGCAGACGCCATAGACAACGAATTACAACGAATTCGAGAGATACTTAGCCAGAATGGATATCCAGAGAGATTTATAGAAAAGGATATGAAATGTGAAGATACTCACCCAACTTTGGAAACAGTAGTCAACTTATGTCAGCCTGACATTTAAATTCGACGCAGCTAATGAATTAATGAGTCGCGGGCTGACAAATGCTTTGGCCACGACCCACAATGCTGTACCAACGATCATCTCATTTGAGAGTCGGTCAGTATAGGTGTCACACCTGAAAGATTGATTACCAAAATTTTCTTCTTCATTCTGTATTTATTCCCCTACCTGCTGTTGTCAAACCGAATACGTTGGGAAAACTACTCGGCAACTCTCAGACAGGATCCGTGAGCACCTTCCGAAATGGCTACGTGATGGTATAACGAAACCAATTTCGAGTGCTATCAGATCGCACCTGATCGACACGGGCCATCAGATCACGCCCGACACAGCGTTCAAAATCATTTACAGAGTGTTCCAAACCAACTCCCGAGTTGTCAGGGCGAGACTGTTGTCGACGGCGAAAGCAACTTCTATCAAACTCTACAACCCCTAAGTGTGCGCCCAAAGGAAATTCTTACAATCCCTCCACCCCCTGTGGCCAACTACGTTTAAGACGCCCGAAACTCAGTGGTCTAGTAGCCAGATTAACATACTATCACACATCGGTCATAGAGACACAACACATTCACACACACACACACACACACACATACTTACCCACCAACAGTCGGGTAGACAGTCATCGACAGTTCCCATGACTATCACCACTGCGTATAACCACGCTTTTGTTTGATATGTAAAACTGATGAATCTCTTGTAATTGCATATGTTTGGTGAGTATTACCGAAAACAGCTGTTTGAAACCTTGACCTGTATATCTGTCTGCCAGTCACAAGTGGCCACACAGTAGGAAGCTTATCGTCCAGTTGTGACAAACTGTATCGTGAACTAGCCTATTAGGATTTGGCAACAAGGCACGTTTGTACTCGTCATCCACAAGGTTGAACACAATGAGGAGCAGGGTGGATCTTCAAAACTTTTATTCACCACCAGAATGAACAAGCCGTCTTGCTGATATTTTTTTCATTTTGTAAGCCTGTAGTACTCCCGGCTAGTCCCAGGGTTTAAATTCCATTTAATTTTCCGGTAATATCACTTGCTATAAGTCTTCTGGCTTTCGACAAGATAAAACAACAGTTCTTACAAAACTGCATCTCTAACCTGAATACTTCCTGTGTTACCCAATTAATGGACCACATAACCGTTCCATCACCACATTATACAAGGTTAACCAATGAGGTACACAGGGATAACGCTAGCCGACCCCTAAATTATTTGACTGGCTGAGTGTGAACATTGTATATAACCGCATTTCATCTGTGTTGAACGGGATTTACAAGGACAGCACAGGAAATGTAGAATGTGGTTTGATGACAAGGCTTGTAGTCTGTCAGATAGATAGATTAGTGTCTGAAGGAGGGTTTTTGGATTTTTACATTAAACTACGGGCACAAAAAGTGCGTCCGTTTTCTTGGAAAATCTGGTACACTTCGATAACAAACAGAGGCTGATTAAATGAATGTCTTGCAGGTCCGATAAATATATCACTCATTTCTCGCAGAACAGTTACAATAGTTAAGAATATTTTGCATGCTGTGCTGTGTTATAGTGAATTAGTAGTACTGGAATCAGGATGTGGGAGCACCTTGCCCAACAATGTCATGTTCTGGCTTACGCGTGCTTTCTTCGAAATACTACGAGCGACTTCACCAAACGTTCGTTTTTGCCTGTTTCCCGGCTCGTAGTGGTGAGAATATTTCCGGCATAGGAGAACTTAATCTCCTCGATATCCCTAACAGACTAGGTTAAATGTCCTTTGAATTGTGCATGGGTGTGTTTTCGAACAAACACAGGAAAGAAGACCAAAGTATTAACGGTGTTGATAATGTCCTGGGGGAAGGAACCTCAAAAAAACATAAGATTTACAGAGAACTCGTGTATGAATATGTATTTTAACCAAAAAACACGCACACACACGTTTTATTTATTAACGGAAAGTGTTATCTCAAAAAATTCATACAGACCTCAGTGGTGGACTAGAGTTGTGTTTTCAATGTTTGTAGGAACTACCGGAAAATAGGTGGTAAGTGAAAACAGTTTACTGTATACATTATTTTCCTGTACCCAAGCTCAGTCATTCTTGAGCTATGTATATTCGTTTAACAAGCGGTAATGCGGACTTAGTACAATGAAAGGCACAGTCGAATTTTTTCAAGAGCTAAATGAATTCATTTGTTTATTCTACAGAAGAACCATACACAATCTGTAGATATTTCCGAATTACGTTCCAGAGAAATGATTACCTCTTCTTGACATACGTTTTCGGTAGACTTGAATCACGGATTTCAAAACACCAGAGTAATCATCTGATGGATAGCCACGAAGCCCGTCTAGTTTGGGTTGACAAAAAACATTTGCATCTTACGAAACAAAAGACTTTCATTTTGATACCTCTAGTCGTAAACACTTCAATGGATTTATCCCCAATTTTCTCAAGAGCCAACTGACATTACTACATATTGCCATGAAGCACGAACGTCCCACCAACGAGGCTACAAGACGAGTAAATTCCACATAACACCCGGCTTTTCGGTAACACAGCAAGAAAGTGATTCGTCGCGGTCCAAAATTGATGAGACAAGTCGGAAAACGACGTGGCATGACTCAGTTTGTATGTGTCTTTTCTGTCGACCTTCTATTATGTTGCAAATCCTTCTCGTTCATGAATTCAGCCCTTTGTATCCCCAGTTCGGCAAAAATATGACTATGATTGTACACTCCGTTAAGGAAATACTTATTTTGTTTTGTCGGTTTGCACCACTGGTACACGGTCTTGCTTTTTGAAGACTGAAATATTTGTCAGCAGTCAGGTGCTATCGGTTATGGACCATGGCAACCTAAACCAGTGCCAGCGGGTACGACTGAGTTTACAGCGATGTGTTGAGGACGTTCTTTAACTTGGTGTGGGCAAGAGAGCTACTTTTGAGTGAGATCTTTCAGTGAACCTTCCAGCTGGAATTTCCGTGAAATATTTTGTGTCAGAATTCCTTCTCCGGGTCCCTACTCGTGGAGGGATCAGTGTATAAAGTCCGTCTTATTTGGTATCGATAAACTGTTGCATTTAACTGGTGTATACAGATATTTCGGATCATTAGTTGAGGTTTTGACAAAACAGTTATTGATAGCCCCTCCAGAATATTCACTGTTTTGGTAAGCATGGCACGTGCTCAATTTTTTTTCGTACCATTTCCTTACAAGTAAGAGAATGCCTACCGATGAAGTAATGAAGGAAAATTAAAACAGTTACTCAACATTCTTGTAGCAGACATTATCTGGATTTCTGTCTACACTATTCTTGATTTTGAAATCTTGTTAAGGTTGTCGATACTCACATAACAGGCACGAAATTTCTTCATATATGATCGTCTGATGTATAGCACATCAGTTATGTAGTCAAGATATCAAACGATTGTCCTCAGCTTCATTTGTCTGATATTTATGAACATCCATGTTTCCCATCAGATAACACGGTGTAAAGTTGGGTGTAGATCTGTGGGTCCGAATATACTTTCATAACAGTGGTATTTTTAAATCTGATTTCAAAGATCTCTAGTGTTGCATATGGTTGGTTGGTTGTAATGTGGTTGCGAAAGGTAATAACGTAATTCACAACAATCGCAAGGTCGTTCAGCTGTGAACTTATAACCATCGTCGCGCAGAAAATGTAGAATTTCTGTTGTACGACACGAAGTTGGGCAGCAATTGCGAAGAAAAATGCCAGATTCTGCGGATTGGAGCACCTATTCCGAAATGGTGGGTTTTCGTCTGTTAGGTGAGTTGGGTTCCTTAAGGCTAGTTCATACTTCATTTATCTACGTCTATTTTTAAGACTAACTGGCCATATAACAACTGTGTTTGTGTGTGAGAGCGGAATTCTCATCTCATGAAGGAATTTTTTATGGCGATCCCCTACACTATGGATGTGTTACCTTTCCGCGTACTGAATGCCGCCCTCTGGCACGACGACGATGTGGTTTGGGGTGAGACAATTACCAACCCGAAAAACTGTTCAATATTGAACATTCGATTTTTTCACATGTTCAATTTGACGTTTTCACGTGCTATTCCTACACCTTTCAACTGAGGAGAACATACGGCTGTAATCGTTTTGATAAACAGATTTGGGTTTGACAGTTGGGAATTGTCGGAACATTTCTGCGGGAACACAATGAGCAATGGCAAATTCAATCCAAAGTCCAGTCTGATCGTTCCAAGACTATAAAGTCATCTGGTTGCTCTTAAGTTAGAAAAGACACCAATGACTAAACAGCGTTAATACTCTATTCTGTATATATATGAAGTGAAATAATCGGAGGTGAGCCGCAGATTGGAAAGCTTCCTAGTTACTTCAACAGTTATTGGAATTCGTTTTCACAAAACTACATGGCCTGCATGTTCTATCTCGGTCAACCAGTGCCTGATCAGGCAGAAGAGACAGTGTAAGTGACAACTTGATGAACTGTCTTCTTGCTATATGCAGCCGCTAACGTGTAGATGAATCAGCACTCCTTTAAGTAATTGGCGTTTAAAGTTCATCTGAGAGAAAAGTTTTCTTCCAAATACTTGCATCATTTCAATTGCTGGAATAGATCTGATCTCTTATTAAACTTATCTAACTAATTTCGATGTATCAGTGGAGCTACTGATGGCTGACGTGATAACGGAAGTTTTGTGTTAAAGATTGGTCAAACCCTTGTGAATCGATCAATCAAAACTAGGAAGTAGCCTACGAAGGAATACACAGAGATGTGGACCTGGTTCTTTGATAGTCAACCACCTGTTAGTTGTTGTTTTCTATGTTGACCCTGTAACTTTAGTCTTTAGTGCGGTAATTAGTCAAAATCGCAGATGGGGTTCGTTGAAACGATCAACACTGATGATGATCGTCAGCGGATCTACACATAGATCAGCTGGAAGTGAAGTTGAAGCAATTATAGAAAGCTGACGTGATCACCTAAAATTTGTTATTTTAATTAAATTTCTTTCAATTCCATTTTGCCCGAAACACCACACTTGCTAGTGCCCATGTCATGCTACTTGTTAAAATGTAAGCTGCGATGCAGGTATGACCGTGTGAATTTTATGGTCGGGTTAACCAAGTAAATTTAACACTCTGGGCATAGTACTCTCGAATGCAATCGATATCTAAATTTCCTGATGAAACCGATAAAATAATCAAAACCATAGGGTAGTGATAATGCCAGTACGAAAGTCTAAAACGGAGAGCAAGAGGCGGAAAGAGGCCTTGCGGTATAGCTGGCAAGAATTCTAGTGTGCTGTCTGTGAGTGCCCTGCCGACTTGCGTCAATTTATGCGATTTACTCGTTCGAACTTATCATTATGACTACCAATCTGAGCACCTTCGTCGTATAAGTTAGCAAACGGTCCACTGTGCCTAGACCGCCAGGTCATGCTTATTAACATTATTATTATTATTAATTTCAGTTTATTATTTTAATTTTACAGGTTTCTTATAAGGTGTGACAAGTAAACATGATTAAAGAACAATTTAGTGCAATAACCAAACTGTGGACATCTGCTCACCGTGGGCATAAGAACGTTGAACAGAGTGCTATAAGGATCGTTCGAGTCGAATGAACGATAATTTAGTAGGGTTTGGTTCAGCAAGTTTTGCGTAAGGTGGAATACCTAAAAAAAGTTGAATAAAAGACAAGGTCTTGAGTACCTGTTCAACCTTATCATCAATATAGCCTTGAAAAACTAGCTTGGGAGCAAATAAAGTGACGGTTTATTCCTTTTAAAATACATTGCATAAACTTCAACATTCTACTTCAGACAGAGCAGCAACTTGTAACCTCAAAATCCTATAACCTGTTGGAATACTGAGGGGTGGGATGACACAGCTAACAGAACGTACTTCACACCACTGTATTTACTGGACTCGATTTTTATGGAACCTGATAATCGTTTTGGCCTTGCGTCATGACTTCATTTTCTTAGCCACTTTTGTACGAATCGGGTTTCAGTGGTAAAATGGCGCCAACATGTTGAGTGATGACTAAACATCACTTAAACCTTGCTCAAGCAAAACGATCATTCTGTTCTGTTACGTTTTCAGTGAAATGCGCGAAGCCGTTCAGCCTAGTTACTGTCCCAGTATCGTCTCCTTCATGTCCCGGTCTTGGGATCACCTATACGGTTCTGTAGCGCAGGTGAATTTGTGAGTTCACACATCGTTGAATTGACCACCTCATTCACCTATTTCCCGGTGTCATAATACGCACTGGTTAGCAGGTTTCTTGGTAAACACGCAAGTCCGGTTGATTAGGACAAACATATGTGTGTATTGGTTCATTGGACAACTGCGTTTCACTACTGAGAGATCAGCAGGCACAACCACTGAGTAAACCTTAAACAGACAAAGGTTGCATATGTATATGTAAGCCTCTCTACCTGAAGTAGAAACAGGGAACCCACTGAAAGATGAGTGGAATCGCGTGCGATCTATGCATGCCACTTATGAATAGGTGCCAGAACTGTGGCTAATGATAATTTCACTGCGAAGTTCTGAACAACCAACCATAAACAATCGGCCATTTGCAATCAAAAACGCCTCACACTTAATCGCTGCTTGCATCTATTCCAGTAATGAACATCAGTCACAATCCAGATTGATCTTTCCTTTTAGAAGACCGTTTGGAACTCTTTCTCTTACATTTCGGCAAATTGCCCATATTGGCAAATTAGCCAGGTTGAGCATGAACCGAAGCTCATTCTAGGTCACGGAATTTCATAGCATCACTCCCTAACTTGACGCTGTTCAAAATGATACCCGACAGTTTAATGTTGAGTTATATCTTCCGTTTAGGGGAAACGAAGACTGGACTGTTATCAGTGGACGAGGACATTCAACCAAGAATCATACAGTAGCACGTAGCAATTTGTATAATGATACAAGAACCGACCGGGTGTCATCCGCTCACCATGAATCTGTTGCTGTAATAGAAAGCCAAGACGCCAATTTCGACCACAGCGATCAACGCAAGGCAGGTGATATACTGAAACATTAGGCAGATGTAGAAAGAGGATAATGAAACGACTAGAGTAAGCGAATACGCAAATGGCTCAGTTTTGAGAAAGTTGATAATCTTTTGAGTGGTACGTTGAGGTTCATACTACCATGGACGATGAGTGAATTGATCACATCATTGTGAAATTCCATTTACCGCCTGTCGTTACTACTTCTGTTAGTTTCTGTAAACATAATTTGACACTCTGAGGTATTTCATTAATTCCTAGGTAAACAACCTCATGTTGATTATGGGCCTGATATCACACTAGGTGAAATTATCGTGAACACTAGCCAAAGGCGTGTTACTTTAGAAGTGGGATTCTTCTAAATTTTCAAACCTGCCAAACCACACATTAACAATACACCTTCATTGTTCAACAGTGGTGTTAGTTGATTCCAGCGTGAACTGTTTGAGAAATCCTACCAAGGCGGTTGATCCCATGGGTCATTTGATGGATTCCATATGAGACAGTGAGTAACATAGACTAAACCCGAAACTTCCGACCTCTAGGCTCGACTTTATGGCTTAGCTGGTAGAGCTGTTTCCACCCTCATACGTGCAGTTCCTGTCACTGGTTCGAGTTCGGCTGAAGTCCCAATTTTTCACAATTGTGTTTCTTCTAGAAACCTAAAGGCAGTTTGGCATCAAGTGTACCTAAGTAGGCACCTCACTTAACCTATTTACTTACTGTCAGCAGCAATTGTGGGGAAAAAAGCATCTTACAGATTAAACTATATAGAAGTACAGGAACTAGTTTTGAGTTCCCTCTTGTTACGCTTCACCGGTAGCGCACACAATTTCTATTCCCACGACTACATGTACATATCTTCCTTGCCCAGGCACCATTGCTTTTGTGTTACCAGTTGATCATAGTCTGTGTATGGTAGGAAGCAACTCGCCACCGTGGATGCCTTGACAGACTTTGCTGGTGCAAATTGCCGTTCGCTATCCGCGGTACAAATTAACTGTAAGCAGTAATACGCTATTTAATCACAGAAAATTTTTCACACAGACCGTGTTTAGTGAAATTAATTTTTGTTCTTGTTTCAACGATCAGCAGGAAAAAGGCACGACACAGCTCCGGGAGAATATAGCCGTTTTGTTACCTCTTCCTGACCACATACGTTCCGGGTGTTTTATGTGTTCAACCGACCAGAATAAATGAACTGTTAAAATCCCGCTATATTTGTTCATTTATCTCAGCGACTGTCTGTAATTTGTCTAACAACTTTCACAAGCATATGTACGTTAAACCGTAGGTGTACAGTGCACATAACTGCCCACGGAGATTGATATGGTAAGGCGTGAATGCGTGTTTAGCTGTGGGTGAACTCGATGAAAGCCAGTGATGAAAATCCATACCGTTCATGCTCCCTTTGTTGTCAGGAAGTATAGGTGGAATCACAGTTGATGCAGCTGCTACTATCCGTGGTGAGGTATGTGTATCAAGATAAGTTGATATCGGTTACCACGACAAGTCCAACCAGACCCGGATACAGTAAATCATGTTTGCACTAATGTGTTTGTCTTAATAAATACAAGTGTAGGCAACAGCGCACACTTAGGTCTACTGATCTGAACCAATAAAGCTTGTGCAGTCAGTCACCTTGTTCTGACTTACGTTCGCTTATGCTGAATCAGTTTGTCGGGTTAACTAAGCTACTTTACTGGCTAGTGTCAATTAACAAAAAAAAACATGTGACTCACAATCTTGATGCAAAGCAAGTTGTTGCAGCATGCACCGAAGCAGCCAAAAGCGCACACCACAAATACGATAACCCCAAAACCAAAAATGGCCATGCCGAAAGGAGCTGTGTTAGAAAGGACACATGTACAGCATATAAGTACAAAATTTTTTACTTAAAATCTGTCCACAGAAGACCAGAGTCCAACCACCGTTACATTTATCTTATGACTGAAACCATCATTTGCGAGATGAAAACAACACTCCGTTCAAACTTTAGGTGGTTAGCCAAAGCGGTCCTCAATTCAATGTATTACATGTACATGAAAACAATTATTAAGTGGTACTATTCGGCATTATTTAGACGTTTAAATATAGATGATTTTTTTCCAACAGAATCCTGATCATACATAATAACATTTGTGACATACACCGGTGTGTACCTAACGTTCAGCCTTGGAAACGAGAAAAAATCACAACTGGGAAGCAAAAATCAAGAAATGGAACCGAGTGATAAGTAAATAAATCTAAACTAAAATAGTCAACATCAGAGTATCTACGCTTTACAGATAAACAACTCAGTTGCGAGAGAAAATGAGAAGTCGTCAGTAAGGTGACTCTCATAGGCGGCTTTCAATGCCCCCATCATTAGAGGCACCTACTTCACAAACAATTCGGGCAGACAACAAAATTTACTCGTCTGAGATCAATTACAAGTTAAACATCACTCACACTTGATCGCGGCCTTCACATTCAGATAGGCCGTGGCAATGATTTGCACTACTGACGAGCTCTAATGAGAACGATTCTCGAGTCTATTGCCTCTTTTCGGAACAGGCTGGTTGGAAAGTCCATCTGCTGGCTGTGACCAATCGTGAGTGATGTTAAACTTGAAGCCGACCGAATTCCTGATTACTAATCAGTAATAAACTCAGTTAGCTTTTAGCTCAGCAACGACTCTGTCAGTTACGGAAACTCTGGCCTGGAAGATAAACCTGACCAGAGTGGCCAACCCATTCGTGGGTGATATCATCTACCTACACCAAGTAGTCACCTGTCTATATCGCACCTTTTTTCATTCAGTTGCTATATTCACAAAAGGCGCTCAGTGCGACACACGGTTAGTAATCATCCCCGGTAGGTGGCTAACCCCCTAAACCTGTGCATACCTGAAGATTGAGCAAGGTAAGTCGATTGTTACTATAAAATATCCGCTTCCTGACTTCATCATTACTGCCTGTTTGACGTAAACCTATAGAAGTGATAGAAAGCAAGCATCGATGTTCAGCTAATTGAAGACGCATTCAGAAATACTTGGCAGAAAGCGGGTTACTATCTGATACGGTTTGTTGCCTGACAACTGTTAAACTGCAACGCCACGGCTTCAGCCCTGTCAGAATAAATCACCCACCCAGTGGATAGACCTGCGTTGAAAATTTCTGATGATTCCGTACAAATACTTGTTTGCGTTGTATAACTCTAGTGATAATCATGTAGGTGTGCTGAACAGCTACGTCATTAAGGCTCACCTAGATTCAGTGAGTCTGAAGCGGAAAGCTCACCTACTGGCGACACTAACGCGGGAGTCTTCAAATGCATTTCCTTCAGAACAACAGATTCACAGTTCAGGTAAGTCAAAAACGCAGTGTCTTCTCTGTTAACCGAAATCGTTGAGCAAACCGAAGCCGTTTCCATTTCCAGCGAGAAACTCATGGGATAGGCGTCATCATTAAAATCGGGAAGACGCTGATCTTGATAACCCCAGTTTTGAGATATGTTACCGCTGCTGAACTATCATATCACAATCCCTCTGCCTACATTAGCGAAACAGCATTTAATCGACTGTCACTTTTATTTATGGCTAGTAGACAAGCTAATTTCCTTCTTTAAAAGCAGTGAGTGGAGACGTTAGATGAAACGCCCGTTGATCGGGCACAGTGGTGTAAACGTTTTCTTCGTTTGACTGATTTGTAACTGAATTGAACTAGTTCATTTGATGACAGATGGAAGTGAAAGCCGCAAGGGAACTGCCTTCCGTATGTCGCCTTGCTATCTGCCTGTCCCTTCAATCAAAGGAGATCAGCCTATCGGTGCCAATGTAACTGCAATGAAAGTTACATAGGCAGAACAGAGAGGTGCTTGATCTCCAGATTGAAGGAACATTTGCCTAAATGGGTACAGAGCTCTGTATTACAGAAGAACGACAATGTGGTTGAAACACGCAAGCATCCAGCGTCCGCAGTCGCAAGACACGTCTTGACCACTGGTCACGTTATCGACCCAATTTGTGCATTCAGAATCCTATTACGTCACTCGAATCCAAGATTCTTGTGGTTTGCTGAGGCGGTCGCAATCAATCGACTGAAACCGACCTTGTGTGTTCAGAAACAATTGCTCGTAAACTTGACCCTTCCCTGGACTTAATGACCTTTCCTAAACCACCAACTGACTATCCACTGTGCTCCCCAAACTGCTCGATATAAAAAACCCGTTTCATGTTATTGTAAATTTGGTACTGACGAGTCGATACGAAGTGCTTGCATCTGTCAGTTTTCGTGTTCTAACGGTTTTGTTCAAACTTCTGAAGGGAATGAACTGTTTCAAATATCTTTCTAACCCGAGTGTTTGTTTTCACAATGTACACAACCTAATGCTGGGTGTGTGAATATGAACGTAGTTATACTTAGTAGTTAGGTTTTATTCCGTCCTTTTTGGTTTCTTTCGTCTACTGGCCAGGTCTCGTATTTTCTTTTGTGATTGTATGGAATTAGTGAAGACCACTGATGTATTGTTGTCTTTGACGATGATGATGACTGTTCGCCTGGTAGTAAACCACCGAAAACGAGTTGAGTTGCTCTTAGCAATACGCAGTAACTTTATCAAAGCTATACTGAATAACACGACTGAGACGCGTCAGTTGGATGCATCTTTGTGTATTAAAAAACGTTTTTACCAACAAAAACGAACCAAACAGCATGTTTACACTTCGTGGTTAAATGACAGAATACCCTACCACAAACCCGACCGATTTCTGAATGAAATTTTTTGCATCACCGTTTTGTAACTCACCAGTGAAACGCAAAACTACATCAGTAAGATTGGTCACTTGTTCCGCAGTTTGAGTCCCATAGATACGTTCGATGAGTGGCCCAATATGGTCGCGCAGTTGTTCCCGCATTACAGCCTTGCCCCAGGTGAGTAGAGCTCCTCCCAGAATGAGCAGAAATCCAAGCAACTTCATTGATGAAAGAAGACGAACCAGTATAAATTTCACCGAAATAAAGCACTCCAGAAAATGCCTTCTCGAATTTTTGCAATATAAAGCTACAGGATTTTTTGATCTAAGTGTAGTTGGCACTGAATTTTTACAAATCGTTCATATTATTTGCTTGTACCCATCCGTAATACAGTGCTCCTAGAGAGTAGTTGTGAGAGTACACATAAGTATAGAAAGCACTACGCATACTACTACATGACATGGTGACTGGTCACACTAAACACACGTTAAAACGTACACAATGTGTACTAAAAGAGCGCCCGGCAATCGCATTTTCTTAGGAAATCACAGAAATTATGCCAATAGAAACTTACACAGACTATCGCGTTGATCACGAAAAGAATGATTCGGCACGTGCAAGTGCACATGTTTGTAGATTAGATCCTGCCTTTAGGAGCCGTTAATCCCTAAAACAGTTTGCAAAATGTCGAACAGAGATTTCAGATAGTAAGAACGAACAACACTGACTGGAACTCTAAGAAGTGATCAATAGTGAGTTAAATTTTAAAGGCTCTACATGCAAGTGAGTTGTGCAAGTTCACTTCAGCCTACAAATGCACGAACCATTGAGTGCTAATACTGGTGAGTTGCTATGGCTCTCATCCATGTAATTGCCTGGAACTAAAGATCCGACTGAAGTTCTGTATACTTTTCACTCATGTTTCGCTTCCGTCACCGGTAGTGATCCGATAGATTTCCGCCAAACTCATCTCATCGTTACTCCGGTTCCTCTAACAGAAACAAGCAGTTTAGCTTTCGAAAATCTCTGTCAACTATCAATAGAATATTGTTGCACATTGTTGATTAAGGTTGGAATTATGTGGGACTGAAAATCACTTGAGATTCAGAGTTGCCTTGCGATTAGTTACTAAATTTTATTCTTACGCGCGTATAAAAGGAGAAGTTACAACAGAGCATCCATCCTATTATGTAATCCACGCTGTGTGTCTCATAATCCATAATTCAATGGCTAGACAAGATTAACAGTTTCCGGCATACAAGGACATGCTTAATTTTGTCGTACCAAATCACTGTACGATTATTATGTATCGCTTGTTGATAGATTTTGAAATCAAAACAAGGCACGATATTGTGAACGGCAAGTTATCTATATTAATATCTGGTCGTCCAAAGATGTATATTTTAAATGCTTTGGATAGTGGAATCGTTTGACTCTTGGTCCAGGTTAGTCTATCACACCTCTTAGTGTTTACGATCCACTTATGTCTCACACAGGTGCTAAAAATGATCAGTCCTACTACCAGCAACCCGCCGCAATCCGTTTAACACCAGTAAGCGACCGCAGGCTTGTTCTGGATGATCTCAACGCTCAAGGTGAGAGCGACTCAGCAGCCTGGCCGAAATTCGTCGAACCTCACGGCCTTGGTACAGCCAGTGAGAACGGTGTTCATCTGCCCCAAATGTGTGCTGCTCACTCGATTCCAGCTGAATGCAAGCAACACCACCGCCTGAGCCCAACCACAGACTGGACATCGCCATCTGAATAATTACGTGACAGTCCGCATCACGGGAAGGATGCACAGAATTCATTGGACAGGAATCTCACGCCGATCAGGACCAAGTCGTCTACTCAAGTTTACAAGCTCATTTATGGTCAGCCATTGTAACAGCAACAAACAGTTTACTTAAAACGATTGGGGAGCTCAAAGATTGATTTTACGACAGAAATGCAGCTGTGTCAAGCCTAATACGAGAGATGAACGAGGTGTTTGCTGTTCACACAATAAACTCAAGCAGTGAACACAAAAAGAACCACAAATTGCCGCATTCACCGTCAACTTGCCGGACTACTTCATGGAATCAAGAACAACTGGTGGGATATAAAGTGAAGTCAGTGCGGACCTATGCCCACTGTCAATAACAAAGAGTTTCATGATTCAATTACGATATTTTTTGGCCCATTCGCCCAGTCTCACCAAGCACTGAACATTGTGCACTCTGAAATTTCGTGCACAAAACCGGGTGGTGTCATGAAAGTTTGGTGTAAACAACCTGGTAACTTACTAAACCTCCCGGCTACCAGTGATTGAGTAAAATTAAGTAGAATAATGGAACATTATAGCAAGCCATCACTTACTTTTGCTGTGTATTTTAAAGGGATGCAGAGGATTGCTGAGTAACTGTGACGCAAAAAGCTTGTAAGTGAATTTGGGCCGTCCAGTGAATTTTTCAAGTATGGAGGCTCATTTTAAAAAGTGCCCTCCCTCGGATGATTCCCTTCATCTGGTAGGAGGAAGCACTCTGTCAAGAGTTTAAGGATGTCATCAGCCCAATCTTTTACGAATGCAAGAGCAGCAAGTAAAGGACCGTCGGTTACCGAGTCATCTGTTTGCTGAGCTTTGCTGGGGGTGATTCTAGGAGGAATTCTGTTCAACTGACTCAATGATCGAGTTTTGGGGGCTATTGTTTCACAGGAACAATTTAGATTCCGGATGAATTGAGGTAAACGTCGCAGTGATCGCTGCCCGACAGACTCAGCAATTGTACGCCCTTCCGTGGATTTCACCAACGCGTCCGATTTTTTTAGCCATGACGCAATGTAAGCAGACCTGAATATGTCTGGGTACCTTTGTAAGCTTGTCAGTTTTTTCAACATCTTGCACATCTGCGTGAATAAAGAATGTACATTCCTGTGGATCGACCTCTGGTGAGTTTGACATTATTGATAGCTTGGAGCAGGGTTGACTTAGGTCCGGCCCTAGTTAGTTTATGACCAGCCATAACACAGGTGATCCCCTACTGAATATTTGGTGTCTCGGAGTCCCAAGACGGTTATGTAACCCGACTATGCGCATATTGACATTTGCGAATTGTGGTGCGCCATTTACATACAGTGGAGCGGACGTGCGACAAATGGTCACAGCTTTCGCGCCCAGGGCGTGAAACTTTACCTTGCGTACACATCTAGGACATTTTCTTTTTCTCAGTATTCTCCTGGAAGATTAGATGTATCTATACCGGGAATCCACGACGACGGATACATTGTGGTTAACTACAAGGACTTCTGCAGTTAACACAGCACTCTGTTCACAGATCTGTTCGTGGACTACCAGTTGGGAGACAACGGCTTAACTTGAAAGTGACGCTGCTTGTCTAAGACGCTCTTTACGGTTGTGAAATCTAGGCAATGTATCACGTAAATGTGTTTTATCCGAGTCGTCCTTATCCTCAACGCCTAACGCGGATTTCAGACATTTGGTGGTTGGATATGGCCCCAAACCCTCGAGTGCTTTGGGGAGAAGACGCGAAGGGAATGTTAAACATGCTGATGCTCTATCGGCTTCGGTGGCTGGGACAACTTCGTAGGGTAGCCGACAGGTGAAGTCCGAAGCAGCTACTTCATGGGCAGCTAGAAGCGGCTAAGCGAAATGCTGGTGGCCAGAAGCCGCGAAACTTGAATTTTACGCAAGTAATTCTTTTCCGTTTCATTATCGTTGTCAAATTATGAGAAGGCGTGACCGTGGAACTTAATTTGTAAGGGAATACGACCCGAACGGGCCTCCGATGGTTCACTGAGAGTCTGTTGTGCGATTGTGAATTCAAGCGCGCGGTGCATGAAACAGCGATAAGTGCCACAGGTAGAAGTTACGATAGATGACGTTACGATAAATGTGGTCTCGGATGCGCAAGCCGTTACGGTTTGATGTCCTCAAATTACTTAGAACGCACCTTTACCGAAGAGGTGACGTGTGCGTTAGATGCAGATAAGTCATTTTTCATATCTTCTGTCGTACAAATCAGCGACCTCAGCCGTTTGTTAAGTCATCTGCTTTTCTTTCTGACAACATGGGTCCTGGTTGCCTTCTGCATTTTCTTCTTTTCGACCTTGTCTGTACATCGTAAGGTGAAGGTCTTCGCTGGTTCTTAGCGTATTTCCAAGTTTTGGTTTACCTTCCTAATCTCATCTGGTGTGCATTACCAACTACTATAATGAACTACTTTGTTGCTCTGCACTTTCAACATCGTCTTCCTCTGCTTAGGCCTTATAACTGGAGTTGAGCTATTTCTTGCTTACCGGAGATAAGTGTTTTAATTCCATAATAGTCTACCATCTGGCCAACCAACATTTGCCGGCTGGACCACAAAGGCTTACGTTTACACATCTCCCGCTATCATTTTTCTTATTTATACTGGGCCCTAGGTTCGTGAGTGGAACCACAAGTGGTCACCATTAGACAGACGTCCTTTGAATCCGGCTGCTGTGATAGGCTTATCCCGAAACGGATGCTGCCAGCCTTGGTCGATCCCGCTATACGGATGAGCTTTATAGGGAGGCAGAAAGCTGAAAATGTTCAGTGAATGATGTAAGAGCTATCGTCGTTTCTGGCACCGTTTATCCAGCTATGGACTGCACAATCACCCATCATGCCAGGAGAAATCAGCGAGGAAGTCGCTGTGCCTCCATTTTAAGGCTTTTTAACCCTACGTGTTTTTGTCCATTTCACCTAATAAACCACTGTTTGGTACTGCAATCATAAATATCAGCCTCAGTTGTGATGCTTTAGATACGCATGGAATTTGGAAAGCTTCATACTAATCCAACTGTACAGCAGTTACTGTTACACCGGACAGTTAGAAGCCATTTTCACTGCGTGAATAAGCTCAAAGTCTGTCATCAAGTCCTTCGTAAGGATAAGGCATGAGATTTGGGCTACCTAGTATCCCACGTTTTGCACTTCACCGCATAATTTCAAATCTTCAATATTGCACATTTTACAAACAGTCTTGTTTTGTCTTTCAATTTGCACCATCGTATGTCATCCTGTGGTCAATGACTTAGTGGAAAATGTTAAGCTTCGACACAATTAGTAGTAAATGTATACGTTCGGTCTTACCAAGGGCAGTGTTTTCTCTTGTTTTTATTTTTCAACTTAATCCTGTGTAGCCTTCAAGGAGGAGTTAGAATTTACACGGAAGGATCTAGTCCCTGAATCCACATAGTTTCCTATTGCAATGAGAGTGTACTGTCTTGTAACTTTATATTTACACGTCATCCTGTGGCATGATTATTTCAGTCATGAGCATGTGATACTGAAACTTTGGTCTGTTACCCGTGTTTCTTGGCGTTCACTGGGATTATTGTGGGGCTTCTAGCTACTGTCGTCACTCTGTACATATTGCGATGTACGCAAAAACCGGAGACCAGAGTATTCGGTGAAAAATCTGAACGCAAACAAAACACGAATCACATGAAAAGTCGAACGAATCATCACTGAGGAAAATCGGTCCAACGAGTGAGAGATGACAGTCAAAAATCCCTGGTAGAAAACGCCAGCCAAATAAACAAAACCAGAGCGACGTACGCAGGAATGTGAATTCGTCAATGCGGGCGCACCTGCGGAGCGACAGCGCGCAAGCTGGATAATAAAGTGTGCTTTATTGAAAGACTTTCCGTTAAATTATTGTAATTTTGACAATGTCAATTAAGTTCGTTGAGAATGGTAGATCTTCTAATCAACCTAGTGTAGGCAAATCTCCGAGTAGATTCGTCATGTACTCAAATACAAACCACTACTGGTCAACACATTTTCACGGTGTTTGGTGACGAGTACTGACTACGTATGCTAACGCCTTGTGATTCTTGTGAGACATATGGAAGCTATGCATTACTGACTGCAACGAGCCATGCGATATAACTTCCAGTGATTACACTAACAAGGTTTTGTGAACGCTCCCAGGGGACTAGCGAAGACTGACACTCTTACTACGTCCAGAAGGAAACCGATATCTTTTGCACTGTCGTGATCCTTTTATCCAGTCGAAATCGACTGGCGGTGAAAGACAGATAAGTTATTCATCTTGCCTTGTCTTTGACGTGGGCCTTACACTAGTTGGTGCGTGAAAGCAACCTGGTTTAATTGCTCTTATCTTACGTATAAGTGTATACAAGGCCGTATTATTAAATGTAGATCTGCGTGCATGGCCCCTAGGTTTAATATCATTGCCATAGTCACCGTTTTGTAGCTTCAAATTACACTTGCTATTAAACGACTTAGAAAGACGTATGTGAACTGAATGGTGTCTGACTGGATTACCTTATTCAGTAGAGGTAACTGAACTTCATTCCACGGCTTTGTGAATCTTCATCAAGGGTTAGTGAAAACTCAAGAGAACTACAAATTAGAGTACTTCTTTGTCCGGTTACGTCTACATCATTAGCCACCGCAAATCAGCTAACTTCTCGATGTGACACTGCGAGTTACTATAAGGCCTTTCACTTGGCAAGTGGCATTCACTAACTGCAATCAACTGCGTAGCTTCAGTTTTAAAGACTGAAATTCATGGCAGTGCTTTTCCAGTTTTATAACCAAGGACGTTCTCATTAGGAAGGTTTGAAGGCAAATGAAGCAGTACGATCAAATCCCTTTCAAACATCGAAGTTCTAGCATTCCACAACGTGTTCTGTGTTTTTGAAACTGACCTGGTACAGTGGAACTGTCTACTTGCGTGCACTCATAGCAATCTGTTCCTTGAAGCTTATTTAATATTTAGGATCTTTGGGATATCCACAAACTCCGGATTTTGTGAAAAAAGGCTCATTGGAAACTTTACGGGATTTCTTCCTCCACTTCTGACATCTGTCAGCCTACTAACATATCGTCCTGAATTTTTCACTCTTCATGGCTTTATGAAATAGGATTCCAGACATTATTTGGACAGTTCATTGACGCCAATTATGGGCAATCATGATCAGAAAGCCCTTGATTGTAGCAACGTGAAACACCTCGTCAATACCACACATATATGTACACATATTTTCCAACAAGGTACAACCCATTATGTCACACCGTAAATTACGATTCAGCGCATGTCAGATTCATGAAGACATTCAGCTTACGTTGAAGCTCTGGAAACTTCGAATTGAAATAATCTGTTGTGTTCATGAATAAACCACGACCCGCCTCTGAATCCACCGATATTTTATTCATCTAGGGTGTTAGTTCTTTTGTCCTCTACCATATTAGCTCTACAGAGAACTGTTTCACATGCAAATAACCTGTTTCTCCATAGTGAATTCAGCTTTTTGGAGATATTAAAAACTCGGCGCATTCAATTCTGAATGAAACAATCGTTGACTTCAGACGGAATATCACCCAATCGGAAGCTCAGCGGGTGTTGTTAGTTTTTTAAATCCATCAGTGTGGTCGCTATAGTAGGCACAGTAAGAAGAAACCAAACAGATTTATGAAAACTACTGCAATAGACAGTATCTGCCGACTCACCGCCTTAATTAGTGTAATTAATTGTTCCGCGTTTAACATGAAATTTAATATGAGCTAGGTTTCATGAGTGTACACCAGATGTCATGCTCAGAATAGAAAGGTAGTAAAAATCGAAACGCGGAAAATATCACTGTGACAATACAACCAACCAGCACGTTACAGTACAAATCAGAAGTCGCCTGAGCTTCTGAATGTAAATATTGAGTCGAAACCCTAGTGCATTTCCATCTATCCTACACGCGAGAGATTTAATTACCACCTACGCCCGTGTTGCACCTAATCGGACGATCAGCCATGGCTACTCTTCCCACTTCAAACGCGTGACGACTAACAGAGCTCATTTTGATGAAATGCTTCAGCACGATGTCTTTGGCGGTGGAGTGATGACTAGCATTAATTTAAATCTGGTCGTCATGTAGCAGAAATTGGTACTCATCCGTGCTACCGCTTCTGGGATAAAACAAGAAAAACTGGAGACACAGTATGTAGTGAATACTCGAGTTCTGCTTAGACACACAAACACAGGTATATAACCTCCAGACGTATGGCTAATTCATCGTATCAAATTTTGTCAAAATTAGAAGAGATCCGAACTGAGATCCGATATATCTATCATTTAAAGGAAAGTGCACGATAGGTGTTCAATTCAACATCGTTAAGCAAATAAAGGGTTTGCGTGTGGGTAAAGAATATCACATTTGGTCGCACTATTAGTTTGCATCCATACACTGCTAACGCACTGGAACGTTCTTATCAAATCGCCTAAAATCTGTGGCTGTACCCGCCGATCATTTAAATCCCAGACATTATGGTGGGATACCGTGTTCCGTTTACTGCGCCACTTTCATAGGGAAATCGTTAAATGTCGCCATTCGGATCACTCAGAACACTCGAAATTCATAATAATCTGTGTTGTAGTGAAATTGTTTTATCGACAGTAGAACAAGCTACTGTCGGCCGGCTGATCGATCAACTGTAGCAGAGGGATAGTGTCAGTAGTGTCCGTTGTACGTCAGGGTCATTGTCTGAAGTGTGTAAATAGACATCTGTAATATATTTCCAGTCCAGATTACTACACAAAGCTGCAGTTCATTTTTGATTCGAATCGTGAATGTACTATCCGACGCATTGATCAACCCGTAGCAAGCAAGAATCTAACTTAACAGTTCACACCACTGGTATCACGCTCCAGCAGATGAATTCATTATGTAGCTGGAACTTTTGGGGGAGTTCAACTCCTGGCCTTGGAAAGGATGTCCATTGCCAGTGAGCATTCACAGAGGAATTACTTGGGTGTGACGCTTCCTTTTAAGGGGGGGCTGACTGAAAAGTCTATGAGACTACAAAGAATGCAAAAAGTTATGGGTGATGTTTAAATGTTTCGATGAAGTATCTTCTAGTGCTTGTCAGACTTTGGCAACCATCACCTTAGACGAATGGTACATCATCAGAACATTGGAAAAGATGCGATTCAAGCAATCGTACCTGTGAACTCATTTCCAGTTATTGGTGTGGATGGATAAACTCTAAGGGTGGTAGAACACAAGTTAGCTTACTAGCCACTAAAAGCCTCCGCTCGTTCGGCATTATAACCCATAATTCATTTGTGTCCACAACAACTCTATCACTTGCGTTAGACACAGATGTCTCAATTTTTGTAGAACAAGGGATTTTAAGCACAGCATTTGAATTATGATAAATACAAGGACGAGGAACAGAATATGATTTCAGAAGTGACGGTAGAAGGTCGATCTACTTAATTCTGGACAAAGTTCACTGTAACTTCTCGAGTGCGTACTACTGATCATTTATACACCAAAATGAACAGATGAAGGAATCAGCGTTCATAGTCACTGTCATCACCAGGGCATCGGAGCCCAGAATGTTCTGGAGAAGGTCATTAGAAAAGCAGCATTGCATTCAAGCAGGATAGAACCAACGAATATGTTGATTTAGTTGGCGTTTGTCACCTTCGTAGGGAACATGAAAGAGTGCCAGGTTTTCGAGAAATGCATACACATATCATACGCTGATTAGACTTTGCGCTGTACGCTTTAGCATGGCCAGTAGGTTTCCAGATGTCCCTCATCATGTTAGAAACTCTTGAACTTTATTCTCAGTGCAAATATCCCTGGTTTGTTCAAACAGCTTATGAGAGAAACACAAAGGTTACTGTTTATTGCTAACATGACATACATGACACATGTACTTTATGTTTATACTTTAAACATGTCTTTACCAACCAGATAATACTGTCAGTGTTTCACCCAAAGTGTGACAGAGTGAGATAGTTGTAGAGATCACTATTTGTGCTCCATATATGTAGTTCTGGTGGCTTTCAAAAACCAAAGGACGAGGACACAGCTAACGCATTACATGAACCGTACGGGGGCTTATCACGAGCAACACAGGAACCGGTATCCAATTATCAATAAATTCGACGACTTATGACTCAATTGTGAAAGATGCAAATTGAACACTTTATTATCCGTTTTCGAAGTTAACCGCGAAGTCTTCTTTCATTAATGTCTTATCCAAGAAATGGACTGAGGGGTACGAATACGGAAGAAATTCCCCACAATTAATGGATTCGCAATTGACAAACAAAAGATCAGCTATGATCTTAAACATTTTCGTATAGCTACTTCTAATCTTTAAATCTACCAGAATGTGGTCAGCTGCAGTTTATTTGTCCTCGAGTATTATTCGGTTTAATCAAAATGACTGGGCACAGTGTGCGTAAAGTGCCCGCCGGAAGTAATTTGCCTTATTTGACATGTTGTACGGAGGACGAATTTGAAATAAGCCGTTATCGTTAGTTTCCACAAATTTGTTCCCTTCGCTAGAGGACTTAAGAAATTTTTTCTTGTAGGTATAATCTTATTTTCAACTGAAAATTGATTCCCTGCTTGCAAACAGAAGGCAGGTGTTGCTTGTGTGCATATAATCATGACTTTTATGACGTCGGCCATAGTCATCTACTGCACTTATTACCAGACTACGGAGTTACTTGTAGTTTTCTTGTTGGCATTTATATTATCTATCACTGTCTGTCATTGGTACGCAAACTAAACGAAATGTAACAAATTTCCTGAGAGATCAATAAATGGAAGTAAAAAAACTGATGTGTTGCTCACAACCTTACGGTCATAAAGTTAATAAACGTCAAAATTTGTTCAACATTGGACTGGCAATTTGTACAGTGCACCACACTTACAAAAATACCGCTTTGAATGTTAAAGTTTGTCTACGACACTTTTGTGGGATTACTGTCCATCAAAATACCGAAACAGTAATGTAAGCTACACATAACTGCAGAACCACTCCAAGAACTCACGTTGGCAGTATCCTGGCTACTCCCAGTGATACAAATGACCACGCTTGCGTGTTATCGATTCAGCCCAAAACGCACGCACTTTTTGAAGCCACGGTCCAATCGTTGTAGGGCTCAAGTTAGATGCGGCTTAGACTACCAGAAAATGGTGGCGGCGTGCAGTCAGCTCGATTAACAACGCACTTGCTTTACAAATCAAATAGTTCACTCTCTCTCGGAACCACGTGAGTGATCCGAATGCACTTGCCCATTGATCAGTAAAAGAGAATCTGATTAACTCACCACTGGAAGATAAATTTGGCCTACATGTGATGGCGGTGATGAATATTCTCATGTAATCGACCGTAGGGTTTGTTATCAAAAGAATGCGGCAGACCTTTGAATTTGCTTCAGCAGAGTAGGAAGTTTGTTCGTTGTTATTCAAGGCAAAACATCTGCAGTTTTTTCTTAAACAAGCTCGAAAACAGGCTAACAGGATTTACAGAGAAAACCTGTGTACGATAATCACGGCTGCAACCAAGATGACAGAAACGAAATTCAAAGAGCCACAGAGGTAATGGAATGAACCTATGTTAGAATAACGCAACCAATACAAAAAGCCTCTGGCTTTTTAGGAGTGAGCACACCGGGTTGTGACCCAAGTGTTGAGAAGCGACTGTGGGTTATCATTCCAGTAATATGAATAGTGAGGATAACTCTTTCACAGAAATATTGTGGCGAAAACTAAACGTCACCATCAACAATTTTTCAACACGCTTTTTGACAGTTAACTTTTCAGTGTATGCATACCGTTTTCCGTTGAGTACTAATTCACGAAACAACAACACGCTAGTTAACTATGTTGTAACACTGGAGTTACTGCGTCACCCACAGAGATGGATAGAAAAAGTGAAGCATGCCTGGTCTACTTAATAAACGATGTGTGTCCGTTTGAATATTCCCTCCTAATTCTTCTGTAAACAGCGTGATGCCCTCCCATAAGCGTTACACATTTCACCCTAGACCATTATTTCAACACGAATGTCAAATACGAACAATCACTGCCTTTACCGCAAATTTTCAAGTGACGGTTATTTATATCGCGGACGTTTATCCGCACTGGCTCGCAAACAAGCACTTCAATATGTTCATTTCCCGCCTGGTTTGAACAGAATAGAAAAAGTTAGCCTGAACGAGATTTGGACCAGTGGCTCTGGTGGGAACAGACAACCCTTGAACAGCACGTTTGACAATAAGTAGTACAAACTGGTTACGGGATGTAGTGTGTTCATTCAACTACTGCCCGTTTTTCAAATTTAAGATGTTTCGGTAACCAGTTCACATGCCCGCTCATCGTTTTTATTCATCCCGACTTCAGTTTAACATGTCTCTTGGGGTTTCAATCTCAAACTCTCCTGTATACCTTAACAGAGTGATGCAGGCTTAACAGATAGCAGCAGTTCCCCAACATCTGCAAAACTTAACTATAAGCATTCTGTACATAAAAAGAGATGTAGAAACTTCTGAAACATCTTAACCACACAGAACGCTTAATCGTTCATGAAGGCTGTGATCCTGACAAGATGTAACACGGCTGGGACATCCACCCACCCTACCAGTGACTTGAGTGGCCTGGAAAAACTACCGAGAAAATTAAGAATAAACAAAACGTGGCCAAGAAGAACTAGAAATGATACGCATACTGATATGCCACTCACCGAAGCTTAACGTTATAATGAAACACGTTTCTGGCTAGGGACTTGAGTTATCACAACAAACTCAACTTGATGTCCCTGTGCAAAAATTCGATGGGTGCGCGAGAATGCCATTTGAACACCTTGAAAAGGAAAAAGGCTTAAGCAGATTCATTCAATCATTACGTTTTTGCAACGTTTACAAAGAAACCATTCGTATTCATTGTAATACGAAACAGCAGCAAAATCCTATTCTACTGTTGGTTACTTGTCTCAGTTGTTACTAATATACTATAGAGCACACGAACAAAACGGTTATTTCTTACCTTTCCGAACTAATATAATGACTATGTATAGGTGACACTGACATAGTTACTTTGGCTACCGTCTTGTCTGTCTGAGGACTTTTAACTCAACAAGTGTGAACAGTCAGGGTCTGTGAGAAGTTAGAAAAGATGACATTTTCTCTAAATGGTTTGCTAGTTGATCACCAGACTTCACAAATACTGGTTTGGTGTTCAGTCCACCATAGTCACTTATCGTGAAATTCTTAACTTCATTTATAATCCGAACTAAGTCTTCTGTAAAATCTCCTATAGCAATGGTTCAACGACGGAGCGTCGCTCTGGCTGTGTACCGTTATAATATTCAACATCGTCATGCTAAATTCACACTCCGTGCTGACTATTTATCTCGGTGTGCTGACTGCAGAGAGGCTGGTGGCTCAGAATTTTTAGTGACCTAACCGTCTGCAGCTTCTCGTTCTGATTTGAATCGCGTTGCTCAAAATGACTACCATGCAATATTGGTCTCATTACGTGAAAGTTGCAACCGTGATATCCGGCGGAGATTTCTTGAATCGCACGAACGTCGAGATGAAATTTCCATTGCTCCCGATAGACTATTTTCCCTTGGTGACGGAATCGCTTATTTTTCCACATTACGATCTGCTGCACTAGATGGTTAACACTGGAAAGTTGACATCACTGGTCTGTCTGACTTGTTGATGGTCAGAACTGAAGGCTGATCTTAGAAATAATTCTAGAGAGTGTGGTCAGTTTGTACACAAACCGCATTCCCAACCATCAATATCGCACCCTGACAAGTGGCTTGCAAGGCCTGTTAGAAGATATACACTGACTGTTTTGGTCCATTCTCGGATAAACATTGTGCCGTCACTATTCTTGATTCATATTCTTGTTGACCGGAAGTTTATTATGCCTCGTTGGCATCTGTGGAGTCCACTTTGCGAAAAAAGTTGAATTGAGAGAAAGTACCATCTTCCTTAGTCACTGACCGTGGCACTCATTTCACTACTCCTAATGGCAAGATACTGTAAACTGATGTTATCTTAGTAAAACCTGCCTCATCCCACTGTACTCCTTCCGTATGAACTGATTTTGGGTAACCCACAACTTCCTTAAAGAGGGGTTCCAATTAGGTAGTTTCTTTTCTCAAAAACCAATTTACTACCGCCGCACTGTTTCCGTTTGGTGCCCTTTACTCCGTAGATCATTCGTTGATGAAAAATCAACTCCTTAGACAGAGGTACTCAGGCTGCGTTTCGGCGGGATTCTACAATAATCCGTGTATTGCTAAGTCCCTCGTACGGCTGGCAGCCGTGTCGAATCTATTAGGCCTGCTTCTACACGTCCTAGAAACCGTATCGCAGGATCTTTAGGTGTTCAGTGGCAATAAATATGAGGTAAGGAATGTATGTTTCTTCGCTGTTCATTGTAAAACCCTAAAAATTTCTACTAGATGGAAAAAATGATTTATGACCCTCCCAGGCTTATCCGTACACAGTATTTGTTCATTTTTGCTGGCCGTATTAACGCACATTCGTTAGGTTTGGTTGAATTTTCACATTTAATGTCCTGTTTCATATTCGCGTTATGATAGATTACAAGCTACTCAAGTTTTCATCATATCTGTAGGGGACACCAAGAGTTTAGATTTACATATAGTAGGTGCATTTACATTATCATTGTCTCCATTCTTGGACCTGTTGCCATGTTCCGTTTATCATGGGGCCGAATTTGTTTATAACCGAATTTCGTTTGATCGAGCGAGGTTCAGCCATTCAGTGTCTGGGCCTCTAAAGGTAGTCACAATGAAACTAAGTGATTTCCTCCTCACTCAGCCTGTGGAACATCGCTACAATATCCATAGGGGAGCCGCAATTAAGAGGGTGAAAGCATGAGAGAAGATTCGCTCAGAGCATTTTTTCAATAACTTAAAGCTGGGCGGAAGACGCCACTCTATGCTGCTTTGATAGGTGTAGCAAGTTCTTGGTAGTTTTAGCATGGATGGTTCACTTTTAGAAGAGTGGTGGATGCAGAAGCCGACCTGGACAGCCCGGTTTATTGCATCCATAGCTAACTCTATGCCGCTAATAGTAACCCGTCAGACCGTCGATTAAGTGGTCAGGCGTTTCCATCCCTTTCTAAGCAATCTCAGTATGTCACGAACAAGTTCCATGTCCACCACCTCACCAGTGGAACAGCCTACCCGGTTCCCACTCAACGCCAGAAGCTAATGGACGCCGTGACACGCCTGGACGTTGACGACACTCATGCAACTATCCTCCTCATTTGGGCAGAACCGTCAATGACCGAAAACAGTGGCACACAACAAGCCACAAGCCACAATCTGCCTAATGCAATACGGAGTGAGGAACTCGGTGAATAACGATAATCATAACACCGAAACTTTTGTACATTTCTGGTGTTGTGTCCAAAAGCGAAGTTGGACGGTTCCGTTACTAGATTGTTTATCGTGTCAAAGTTCAGATGAGAGATGAGTGGAATACGTCCTTGCCAACGTTCCACTTCACAAATCCCTGATGAAAATTGACATTTCTTTAACGGCATGGAGATTTACCGTCATATCGAAGCTGCAGATAATCTCATTCTGAGGGAGGAAACTGTTAGATAAAATGTGTCAGAAATTTCCTAGGCACATGCAGATAACTGCCAATTTCGGATCAACTTATGGGTCAGTAGCAATAATACATATGAACGTTTTTAGTTCTCCGTGTTTTTTTTTCACAGGCGGACAAGACGGCCACTCAGAATACCGGCCTAAACCATCGCAATTTTTGCAGTAAATAAATCTGTGTAAATTCGCAGTCTTCCTTCTCTTCAGCTTTGTTCGTTCACTGCATGCTGAGGGTTTTGATGAGACCGCAGTCCTTATTTGAACCTTTGTTCGTCTTTCTCGTTCTATACAGGAAGCAACACTACTGACATGCACACCAAACTCCTTTTATTTTCAACCTTTCCTCCTAGCTTCGATTTTACTATCGGAGTCTCTCTATTTTTTTGTTTTCTGAACATAAAGGTATCACTCTCATACGAGTCTAACATCTGACTAACCGGTACTGGCAGTCTGGTCCACAAAGACTCAACAACACCCTCCCGGTCTGATTCTTTCGAGCTTACACTGGATACAGAATGGGTAAGTAAGATTGCAATTAGCCTGGTTTAAGCCATTTGCGTTTAGTTTTGTGCACAGGCGTCCCAAGTTCTGGCCACTGTAACATTCTAATCTGTAACCGAACACCACCAACTGCGGATTCTCGCTTGGTCACACGCGAGACAAAAGAATACCTATTCATCGGTGAATCGGTCTGTCAACCGTTCACCTAGTCCACTAAGGGCAATCAAAAGTTTATTCTTTGACCTGAATCGTCCGTCAATATTCCTTAAGAGGGTCAAACGCTCCGTTCTTTTGAAAGAAGAACGACTGGAAGATTCGCCCCACTAAAACAGAAAAGCAACAAGTTTGACCGTTTGTCTGATTCGTTAGTCACCGTTGTTGACAAAACATCTCTGATGGATATCCATTAGGTATTGTCCATACACGGTCTACCTATTAAAACATTCAGCAATGAAGCGTACACTCCACAGAGAAGCCTAAATTTCAGGAAAATAATCACGCCAAAATGTTGATTGAAAAAAGCCAAAATGCAGTTCTCTATCGGCGTGTGCATCATGTTGGAATATATAGGACCATCACTTTGCCGTGTCTACGAAACATGAATACAATGGTGAAAGGTGTCTTACGTGAGGTGTTCACTAAGTGCCGCGTATGTCAATCTATCCCAGAAACTTCTGCTAGGGTAAACAGTGATCACACAACGATTGAATTCACAGGTAATTGATAAGCTACAAAGAATCCTGGATACCAAACAGCCATCAGAAACACCAAACAGGATGGATTTACTCTCACAAGCAGACTACCAACCGTGGCAGGCAAACATTTCTTTACTCGTATACCATATACACGAAGGACTTTTGTATTAATCGCGTATGGCCACTGACTACAATTTCATGACGTACTCAAACAGATCACTATGAACAAGTGATAAAACATGCTAAATGGAATGCGTTCAATTTACAACAAGTTAGTCACACTTTCACAAAGGTTCTTCAGCGGTGATATTAAGCGAAACACAGATCCTTCAAAAACTGTGAACTGCCAAAAACTCAGACTCGTCCCTTGCGCCAGTGTTAAAATACGTCAGTCATCTTGCGACGTTTACGTGTCTGACGGTTTTCCATCTTTCTGGTCAACACACTGGCATATGGCACACTCTTCTTTAAAATTCAACACCACGTTAATATTAGCATCCCTTCGCACCAGTTATCACGCACTTCTTTTGAGTTATGTTTATTCTGAAATTTTTTGTAGCATACCCGGGAAATCAAAGGTGTCACACAAACTCGGTCGCCTGTATCATCACAACCGGAAACACCAGTTTTATCTGACTGAAGCAGTTGCAACGCCTCGAGTCCTGAAACTGCTAAAGTTCAGGCGATACGCTCTTTAGTATAAGCTGCTATCCCCAAGATGGAAGATATCAACTTTGAATTTTCATAATGGTGTTTGATGGTACGCGGTATTGAAACGTACAACGGACTAGGTGTGTTTCTTTTTGGTTTATATACCAAGGGGGTGGCAACGTCAGGTAGGGCAAGTGTCGTGTAACTAACAAATGTCACTATTCCACGCACAATTCGTTCCATTTGTTAACTGATTTACTGGTGAGGAGGCAACAGTCAGCCAAACCTACAGTTTTCACATCGGCTGCCTATTAATGACATTCAATTCAACAGTTCGGCTTCCCTAGCCTTTGTAACATAAGTGCATCAACATCGATCACCCAAGTCACCAATGCCCTACAGAATGCAGATAACGATAGCTGAAGGAAATCTGTGCTGCCGTAGGTGGAATCAACTGACTAGTGCATGTGCCTAGAATGATGACCTGTGCTAACACAAGTGCAACCCAGATTGTGATGTCCAAATTACATGTCACACCTCTCTGCCTCTCTCGCACAGGCAACGCTTTGGTGAACGGTCTGACAGAAAATGGCAATGCAAGATGTATAGTCAAGCGAAGAAACACGCACCTTGTTGACTGTTTGGGAAATGTTGGATGCACTTTCGCACACAAAATGCGTTACTTGTCTGAACCCAATCTGCGCATGGCGTTGCCATCGATCCACCGGAAAAACTCACTAAAATATGGACCCGGCCGGTCAAAAAAAGACATGCAACCTGAAAGACGGCCATCAATCGGACGAACATTCGACTATTCAAATATTTGAAGTAAATGCACACTGTAACAGGAAGATAGAGGCTACCTTGCAAACTTACTTTAAAAATCCCGAAGCTTTTTAAGTGCTGCTAGAACCATACCACAAATAATTGATATTCTCGGTCACTTGAGGTTTCATCTGTCACCCTCATTTGCGGCTTCCGTAAACCATGAAACAGACTTCAACTGCATGTTGGAGCAGTAAGAATTTTGTCTTTTTAATTGACCACCCTGCTACTTATTCAAACACTCCTACAAAAGAGAAGGTGCGCTTGTTGTAATGAGATAATGATTGATGTCCCCAGAACCCCGAATCTCGTGTAACGTTGAAGTTGTTTTGTTAGTACCATCGTGGTCATTCACGTTGCGCTCTGAGAGTGAATTTACAACAAACTATTAACATCGGAGCTAGTGTACTGGCCTGGGTGCTGCAGCTTCCCTTATTGCTATATAATAAATCCACTTCATTTCTAATATATTGTAGGCTACCTTCTCTAAGATAACTGTTTGTCAGTCGTTACCATTGGGAATGGTGCCCAGCCACTCAAACGTTTGGTTGAATTCTCAAGGTCGACGAGAGTTCCCGTGGATCTTCTGCTTCACGGACGGCTAAAGTGCGGTTGGGGTGAATTTTTTCTCGCGTTCGTCTCTCTATCGTCTTAACCTGTATCAGTTTCACTCTCTCCCGCTCGGACGGCAAGTAGGCCATTAAGCGAAATTTGTTTTCAGATTCACACGTCTTCTCGCTACCATTCCCGACCTACTTTAGGATGAGACGGAGAAATTCCTGGCATGTAACTCATCCAGCGGGGGAGGTGGCGTCGCGATAAAGGGTGGTACAGCACAAGGAATAAGTTATCAGTCGTCAATGTAATCAGGAGTATTATTTTGCAAGAAGGCTACACTATCTCCTGTGTTCGCCTCAGCTGCTTCCCATAACATTGACGAAACACAACCCATTTAACGAATCAGGCTCATATGCCGGATTTGCGTGTACGCGAGCCTGTCACTGGTAGAAACAAACAGACGAATGTGAATCATCAACAAAGTTCGCGCACATGTGATTGGCTTGTTGTGTGTGCCCAGTGGCACCTGACGTCAATTATAAGGGGTGGGCGTGTGGTGATGCATCGACACATGCATATCATTTTGTCGGATCGACCACGTGACTGGTCTTCAGCAAGGGCTCACTGATCGAGGAAGTCAGTTTGCGGCATATTGTGAGGTCACGTTGGATCGCACCACCTGTTAGGTCCCTGATACACTTGGGGACGTCTTCCTTCATGCCAGGTGACAGGGGGACTCAGTTCTGCCAATGTACACCTCACCGTAGCTGCAGATGACATGAAGAATACCATGTGGAATAAGCAGTTCCGCAGTCCACTCCTTGACCCAGCCGAATGTCAGAAAAGTGTGGCTGCATTACAAACCCACTGGGTGACTATGTCAGAAAGCGCATTCGAAACATCATATTACTGCTTCCTTTATACGGTAGCTTCATTTGTACGAGTTATTTTCGCATGGGTGGTTCCTACGGGCTGGGTACTTTTGACTTGCGGCAAGTGTCAACGAAAACCAGTGAGCAGCAGCTTGAAACCTAAACATCACGAACGAACTTGAACTCTTGCACAAGCGTACCTGAAGCTTGCTGTCTGTGAGGTAGACATCGAACCAAAGGGCTTACAGTTTGGGCGGATGAAAACGTGCTGAAATTTAATGAATGTTCACCCCACATGGGTATACAGTATACAGACCGACTTACGGCATTACCTCCCAATCGGTTAATGTTAAATTCCGGAATGTTGAGCGTACTTTCTTTTTCAAACGCAGATGATGGCGACGGGATTTTGTGCGAAAAGTTCAGTAAATCTGATGGTTTCTCTACCGCCACCATATCCTGAGCGTCGTCCATGTAATTTTGATAAAATAGACTGCCACATATTGCATCCGGGAGACGAAGTTCATGCATAGACAAAGGTATTTCGACGGAATTCGGCTCAAGAGGGTCACCTATCGCGTCCACCTCTGCGCACCTATATCCCTAAGTTTTTGAACGAATGCGATAGGCCCGGCTATCGATCATACCGAAAATTTCACAGTATTTATCTGAACTCCTGTCATCACGTTGTGAGCTGCTACAAAGTCACAGATAGAGCAGACCGTATTCAGCAGTGAGACAGTTGTGAACGGTGACTTTACCTGGAGAGAGCAGTCCCAAGAGTTTCACGTACTAAAAAGACGTATTTCAATCAGGTGCACCTGCTTGTTGCAAAACATTCACTAGACACTCGGTAAGTTTGTAGTAAGGCGCACCAGGCGCCACAGTGGTTAGTCGTAGTGATATTTGTCGTCTGTGAATCCATATTGGTTGGTATAACTATGCGGTCATGTTGCGCATATACATATACCATTATATGTGGCCTCTATCCTTGCTCGTGACTGAATCGACAGTGCTAGTTTTGGCCAGCTCAGAGACGAAGGCGACCAAATGAGCGCTCATATGGGGCACCACTCACAAGATATGGGGGCAATTATGCAATGGGAAAACTGTATACCGGCACATGTTGTCAACAGCGTGATGGCGCAAAGATCCTAATTACATTTATCCAATTGCCCTTTGTTTGGCGGTGTATGCAGTGTGTCGTGGTGTACCCGATTTACTAAGTTATATCATCAGCTAGGCGAAATACCTGATGTTCTCATGACTGACATACCGGCCGTACCATGCCAAACTATAGGGTCCAGGAGTGTGTTATTGTAAACTATGCAGGACAGTCCACGATGGAACGCAAAATCGTACCCAACTGTAATGCCAACGTATGCTACAGGTATACGTTTGAAAGGCTCACCCAGACGTGTGGTTCAACAAACTCTAGATGATAGCGTGATGGCGTCCCATCTCAGGTAGAAATCCCGACAGGTGTATTCGTGCGGTACGGTATTACCATGTTTGTCACACTGGCTAGTAAAATAACTCCTGAACAGATTAAGCCTGCCGAGCCCTCTTCTCATCATGAACACTTCTATAGTGAACGATGGCCTCTTGCTTAAGGATGCAAGGGTTGCCATTGAATTAACATCCATAGATGGACTTGAAGCGATCCATAATAATAATGTTCGTGGTTCCAGAAATGTCAGTCAAGATAACTGAGCTGTTGGATCGAGGGGATTTAGCCAACAGATAGATTCGTGCAGCATACGATTTTCCGGTATACACTTAGCCAACTCGGTCAAGCCACTCAGGAAGGAAACAGGTGCTGACTTATTTTTAAGAGTCGACTTACCAACCACAGACTGGAAATTTTGGCAAGTGAGGAAGTTATGTAAAAAAACACCTGAGTTTGTGTTGAGCACTGCTAGACTAAGAGCGGAATTTCCCTCTTTAACATGAAGATTAGAGTTGGGAAAAAGTAGTCGTGTTCTCTATGCAAATGTTGTCCATCCAGATCTGGTGTACGGCGCAATAAGTCGTTTATTCCAGACACGAATTCTGCAGACGCGAAATACGAAAAGACAGCTGAGAACAAGGACGGGATATTTATTCCGCCAAATGTACAGGAGGTCTTTTACAACGTTATAAATGACACTAACGCGAATTCACTAAGGAGTCTACAGACCTGCCGCCGACAAGCGAATGAACCGGAAGTACATGTCGTTCCGGTTCGCGCTACAGTCACATAGCATCCAGACAAATAACCGGATAGCATAGACCACGCGAGCCTTCTTAACGGCCTATGTACAATATGCAACCGTGAGTTTTGGAACCATTTTACACATCATGTTGTAGGCAGGCGGGTGAAAATTTCGGGACGCTGAGTCGTCCGCTAGCGATTTAAGTTCACATCGCGTAGTCTGGCAACCAGCTAAACGTCTTTTTCAATTTCTAGCCGTTTCGAAGAAAAATTCTTTTTTACTGTTAGATATTGACAAAGGCATTTATTTAACCACCAGGTTGCGCGTAATTCAGTGTGATATTGAACCGTTAGTAAACGATTCGAGAGTACTCGAGTGTGAAGTAACCTAAAAACAGAATAAGCAATTTGTCCATACAACGAAATGAACAACTAGTTACTGCTCAGAAACAGGGAACAATAAAACGGAATTGAACTACTTAACCAAATGGTCGTTGGTTGGGTCAGAGCGAAACGAATGTTCGCTCATCAAGGAATGACGGGAATTGTAGGTTACTCAAGGTGAAATATGAAAAGAAAATGTCCAGTTTTAGCATTTGGAAATTTACGAGGCTCAGGAAACGATGAGTAGCTCACGTAAGAATAAAGCTGATTAATGCAGCCTACTTAAGAATGGTGATAAGACATGGGGCAACCCTTCAACACTAATCAACCCAAGCACAGCCATCTCAAAAACGATGCAACACAACTTAACAAAATGAGGGACATCGACTGCACAGCATCACTCGGCCAACAAGTGCTCCCAGCAGGTACTTTTTCCGGTCAACATTTTCCAACGTATTACGGCTAATGGGAGTGAGCAATATATTCTGCCACTTTGAATGTGAAGGTGGCCAAACGTAATTCTGTTAACTGTGACTACAGACCGAAGACTGTTTTTCCTGGGGTGCTTCGGGTTAGGAATGCACTGATGTAATTTTGGAATTGGTGCCGCCGCTTTGGTTTCCGTATTCCAATGAATTTTCTGGTTAACACAGTTCTTTTGCATCAGGAGTTTTCTGTGGAGGCCACACCGTCGTGAAATTATCTGTTATGAGTCTGGAACGTACAACAGTTGACGTCACCATTGATGGTATTTCCTCCATTATTAGCACAGTTGTCTTGGAAGACTAGGATATTCCACCAACGACACCTGACAGGATCCATTTCCCCATATTTCTTCAGAACTTAAAACGATGGAGATGACCGAGTTTCAGAAGACATGCTATATCCAATCACATCTGTTGTAGCGATGTTTGGTCTACACGGCTCGTACGAAGTCTGCGACCAATATATCAGTTAGTTGTTACTGTGAGCACTGCCGCAACGGACTCATCCAACTTTTTGGTATTCGGGTGTTCGCAGTGCACGTCATTCAAGTTGTTATCGTTTCGTCAGCAAACAAGGTGGTATCATCAGTGCGTGAGTGTTTCAATGTATGGGTTTGTGCGTGAGCATTGGTGTAGTTCGATGGACATCTGTTCCTATATACTACAGTCAGTTGGCCTTCGGACCTGAGTTCTCACCGGTCACTCCCTGTTACTTTCGAGCTTTGGCCTGAAACCCGCTCAGTTACTTCCTAAAGCTCATGAGCCTTTTACCTGAAGTTTGATTGGCTGTTTCTTGTCACTGGTGAATCCAGTCTGGTCGGTTGGCTTTGATCCCTTCACTGGATCAACCACCTCTTCGTTTTCTGGGTTATATCCGACTGGTTATTTGTTGTCCTGCTTTAGTCACCGTTCTGATCCGTTTAAGTCGCTCAGCTCGGCTATGCCAGCATTTGGGCCTGACGGTGTTTACATCTCCATTAGCCTTCGATCCGCAGACTTGTCGAGCTCAGTGTATAGTTCACTGACCCGCTCGGTAGATGCCAGGCCTTCGGAAGTTCCGTTGCGTATTCAGCGTTTGGCTGAACAAAGATTACCGCGGTGCACAAGTCAAAGGTAGGTCCAGTCTGATCCTCGTTGACGGAGATCAAACAAGCCTGCCTGCGTCTCTTGGTTGGCAATTCATGTTCACGTATTCTTTTAGGTAATTTTGGTTTGATATGATTGCCTTAATACTGTCCGCGGTGATTGCATCAGATTTGTATGACTTTTCATCCATTGGTGGGTTTCGGTTTTTCCCTTGGTTTTCATACACTAGAACGCGGTAGTAATCGGAAGTGTACTTAGCTCTAACCCGGAGCAAGACTCTATGCAAAAATAATGTCGCAGCAAGTTAGCCAACGAAGTCAAAGTCTTTCAGTACCACTTACAGCGTACTTATTCATGAAGTGAAGTAACTGTCAAAGTAGATGCATGCATTAAACGTCTGACAATCGTTCGGTGTTTCATAGAGAGCCGGTGAGGTGCTCCCCTTTGACACTTTTTCCTTCTCGTTTCTTCCGCTTCTTCTTACATTAGAACGTTCCTGGTAGGGATTGCAAGCATACCTTGCAGAAACGGAGGCGATCATTTGAACTAGGCGCGCATCAAATCACTTCCTCCACGTAAGTCCACCCCGGTGTAGCACTAAGGCCAGATATAGTATGCCTGTGCAAACTTGTCCACACGACGGCAAACACGCGACAAACTAAGTCAATTTGGCTGGGGGTAGCGCAGCGGCCTGGAGATTTCACTGGCCTGCCTCCGGTGTGATGTGTAAAATAGTTACAACACTCATAGTTGCATAGTCCACCTAGGCTATTAAGAAAGCTCGCATGATGTATGCTGTCCGATTGTTTGTCTGCGTGTCACGTGACTGTGGCGAGAACCTGAAAGACACAAGTGTCACATTCTTCCGGTTTACTCGGTCGTAGACAGCCGGTCTCCAGCCTCTCTAGCCAATTCGCGTGTCGGTGCCGTTTATAGCGCTATCAGAGACCACTTGTACATTTCGTCGAATAAAGAGCTGGTCTCTCTCCCAGAGAATCTTATGTTTCTCGCATCTGATAATTGCGTACCTGGGGGAAAGCGACTTAGTGCGTCGAGCATTAAAGTGATGAGCCCAACGTGACCGGTAAGCCCGTTCGAATAGTTTTCCTCCCCTACAGGTATATATTTTGTATAACTGCGAGTTACTCTCTTTATATATTTTCCATATCCATTCTTTTGAAATCGGCTCATTATTCATTCCGCTATAACGAAGGCTCAACCTCACGTTTTGTCAGACGTTTCGGCCAGTGCATTAGCCGTACCGTTTGTATCCTGTAGAGCGAATAATCATGGATCGTGGTTTGCTTAGTTGGAAGCCACATTTGCGCTACGACAAATCAGTTCAGAGCTAACCCGTTTTTTATCACGCAGTTGCGGCATTGCCACCTCACGTCATTGACGAGGTGGACGATAGTTTGGAGTTACCGGACTCCACGAAGCCCTACTAGCAACTCAAAGCAGCCGTATTTAAGCGCGTTGGCTTGTCCGATCTCCGGCGTAGTTTTCAGCTTCTGAGTGCAACCGAGCTCCGTGACCGTAAACCACCGCAGCTCCTTCGCCACATGCAGCGGTTAGTAGGCACGACACACATAGAAGAGGCTCTACTTAAGGCGATGTGGCTACAGCGTTAGCCTAAGGATATGCAAAACATCCTTAGCGCAAACCCATCAGCAACCTTCTCAACCTTGGCTTATGTTGCCGACGGGATCGGGGAAACATAAAGCACCGTTGTTTTCCAACTCGTCTTGAGTAGTCGAGGCGCAATGGCCAATTCGAATGCTCAAGTTGCCAGCTCAACCGGACAAATTCAGGCCTTTAAGGCGCAGCGTTCGAGGTCACGCTCGACTACCTCCATTCGACGAAACATTAGCCACTCTGGGTCGCGTGATTCTCGTTAGTCGCCACCAAACGCTAATCCGGATCACTGCTGGTATCACCAGCAATTTGACAAGAAGGCACGACGATGCTGACAGTTTTGTACCGTTGAACTAGTCATCAAACAGGGCAGCCAAATCCACATGTTTACCGATATAACTTGTCCGCCTGGTCGTCTGTTCTTTCTAAAAGATCACGAGTCGGGGATTCGCGACCTTATGGACACAGGTGCCGAGGGCAGCGTGATCCCACATGAGGCCCACGACTCAAACAGATCATCCACTGAGAATCTTCGCGCGGCCAACAGAAGCACCATAGAAGTGTTTGGTCAGCGCTCAAGCACACTTAATTTAGGTCTCGTAGGCTTTCCCGTCGGATCTTCACGATCTCCGAAGTCCAAGTGGCGATTATCGGCACCAACCTTCTCCAGCACTTTGATCTTTTGGTAGATTCCAGACGATACCGTCTAGCCCATCAAACGACAAAGCTTACTGTTATCGGGATTTTGACTGACAAGATATCAGTAATTCTCGCATATCAAAACTCTGTGAAACTAAACTCCTTTATTTTCTAATCGATAAGTATATGACTGTTTTCCACAGTCTTCATCTCTGCCTGCTGTCAGAGGTTCCACGACGCACCACACAGTCAGGACAGGCCCCCCGGTGTTCGCCAAAGCTCGCAGGTTGACAACAGACAAGCTTGAAATAGCCCGCGCTATGTTTGAGCACATGCTCGAGCTCGGAATCATCCGCCCGCCCAGTAGTCCTTGGGCCTCTCTACTCCACATGGTCCCTAAAGCATCGGGCGATTGGCGCCCTTGTGGAGATTATCGTTTGCTCAACAACGCCAGAGTACACGATCCCGCATATGCTGGATATCACGGCTAGTCTCCATGGTATCCGTGTATTCTCGAAAATTGATCTGGTGCGCGCATACCACCAGATCCCGGTTGCGGACAAGGATTCCGCCAAGAGAGCTGTCATCACATCATTTGGTTTGTTCCAATTTCTACGTATGTCGTTTGATTTGCGAAACGCCGCACAAACTTTTCAACGTTTATTTCGACGACGTCACACAGGGTCTGGATTTCGTCCGCCTTTACATCGACGACCTACTAGTTGCAAGAGTTTCCGAAGAAGAACACCAGGTTCATCTGCGACAGCTCTTCGACGGAGTAACGACTTTTGGCATGACGATTAATGCGGAACAGTGCATTTCTAACCAGCCAGAAATAGGGCACCGCGTTGACCAGCACGGTATTTGACCACTAACTGATAAGGTAGGAGTAATCCGCGATTTTGCCTGTCCTACCACCCTCGCTGCTATTCGTCGATCCAACGAGATGGCCAACTACTATAGGCGGTCTGTTCCATACCGCGCTCAGCTTATGCAGCCTTTAACCGATTTACTCCGCGGCTGTGTCACCGGAGTCGTAGAGTTACCAGCGACAGCCATCAAATAGTTCGATAGAATTAAGGACGCACTAGCCACCGCCGTTATGTTGCACCACTTCAACTCAGCCGCGGAAATAAATGTAGCTGTTGACGCACCGGACACCACAGTCGACGCCGTACTTCAACAATTCGTCGGTGGACTCTGGAAACCGTTCGCTTTCTTACCAGACAGTTACTTCCAGCTGAAACAAGGCACCACACGTTCGGTCGTGACTTATTAGCAATTTACGCGGCTGTTTTTCACTTCCGACATATCCTCGAGGAAACCAGTTCGTGATTTTCACTGACCGCAAACCGTTGGTCCACGCCTTCCGCAGTAGGTCTGATAGACATTCGCCTTGCAAAGTTCGACATTTGAAATTCGTATCTCAGATTACGTCTGGTGTACGCCAAGTTTCTGACAGCGATGACGTTGTGGCTGACGCTTTATCCCGAGTGTCAGCACTAGTTGGTCACGATTCAATCGACTTAAATGCCATGGCCAACGCACAACGTTCGGGAAATGATTTCCACGCTTCCTGCCAACAATCAACCCTACGGCTGACTGATAAACATTTCGCGGCTTCTGCTGACACCACCCTCTGTCATACCTCTACTGGACATCCACGTCCAGTAGTTCCTATTCTTTTCCGATGACGCGTGTTCGACACGCTACACAACATCGCCTATCCTGGCATCGGGGCCACGGCCAAGCTCATTTCCGATAAGTACGTCTGGCCTGGCATGTGAAAGGATCTTCGCACGTGGGCACCATCTTGACCAGCTTGTCAACAAGCTGAGGTTCACTACCACGTGTCAGCCCCGATTGACCGATATCCTTCGATTACATCTTAACTTGCGCATCTCCACGTCGACATTATAGGTCTTTTGCTACCTCCCAATGGCATGACATATCTCTTGACGATGGTAGATTGTTTCGCGCGGTGGCCATAGGCCGTTCCCATACCCGACGTTCGTTCTCAGACGCGCGTTCGTTGATCGTTGGGTAACATCTTATGGTTGCCCAGCCACGGTTACGACCGACCGTGGCCCTCGATTCAAGAGCGGTTCCTGTTGCGGAAACACTGGACGCGCTTGGGTGTTATCGCACGCGGACTATGGCATACCATCCGGCTGCAAACGGTATGGTCGAACGCTTCCACCGACAACTAAAAGCAGCCCTTGCTGCGGTCGATGCAATCCGTTGGACAAAAGCCCCGCCGATGGTTTTGCTCGGCATTCGCACTACCTTTAAGGCCGACCTTCACGTTTCCGGCGCCGACCTCTTGTACGACCAACCACTGCGTCTACCTGACGACCAATTCTCATCCTCCACCGACGCCCTTCGATATGATGCCTCTTACGCCAGGCAGCTTGCTTAGCACATGCGCCGCTTCCGTGTCACGGACACACGAGAACAAAACCGCAAGGTGTCTGTTCTCAGAGATCTCCACGACCGCAAGCATGGGTTTGTTCGCGTGGTTGGTTCACGACACTCGTTCCAGCGAACTTATGAAGGTCCTTTCAGAGTACTTCAACGAAGGGATCGTTTCTACGTGCTCGACCGTCAGGGTATTCGGGACGCAATTACCATTGATCGTTTGAAGCCTGCCGGCAACTGTCTCGAAATAACCTCGTCCAAACGCATCGTCCTCAGTAGACATCACCACTCAACCGATGACGCCAGCACCCACCGTATCGCGTTCGGGTCATACGTTGCACTGGCCGAAACATCTCATAGAGGACTAGCGTTTGTCAAATCTCGTTTTTATTCCGGCCATGACAAAAAAATCACAAACGGTTTTTGTAAATACAAAAAATCGTTTTCAAATCAAAACGAAACAATTGTTTGTCCAGGTTGTTCCTCTCGAATGTTCGCAGTTGCTGTGTACTTCGGTTGAGTACGTCATTTGTTTTTATGGTGACACTCACCCAGTTTTGTTTGATTTTCTGTCGCATGTCTTATTCGACGCTGGCATGACGTATGTGGCATTATCGATCGCGATACTCCTCGATGTCCTATTGGATGTCGCGCTTGAACGTTCCGTGGGTGTTCAGCCTAGAGCTTTCATTTTATTACGGTTGTTTTGGCACCTTTAAGAGAGGATACTCGAGTGGGAGCTCGCTAGGAACTTTGGGCATTTGTGCTCCTCCACCTGCGGCGTCTGGGGATTGTCGTACCCGTCGCAGGCTGAATGAATACCAGCTGGTACGCCTTAAAACACATCAGACCAAAAATAATGGGAAAACTGGTATAAGGCGAGTGTTACGGCTAGTTTTAGTAAAATGGTACAAGTGAAAATCCTAAATGAAGTGTATAAAATTGTGCATTTCACGGATCCTAACATTATCGCACCTAGTTAGCGTTTAAATGGTCCACCGCAAGTAAATCACTTTCGTATGGTGAATCAGCATGGCGGTGAACAACGTGAACGTTTTCTAGAGAATATTCAAGGAGAAGTATCAGAACTTCCGCGAGTACCAGGAGGATCTCAACAGATTTCAACGGGAAACGTGTGGCAGTTTCTTCATCAATAGTTCGCAAACGGCAGCAAGTGCCAAGAAACATAGAGGAATAGATTTGCCGCCAGGCTGCCCGTACGGAAGTGTCGTGTCGTGACGGTAGCCGTCAAACGGTAATATATTAGTACAATTCTCATGACATTACCCTTTAGATTCGCCGATTACGGCTGCAAGGCCTCTTGGGTGGTTCACCATCGTAGCGGGGCATACCGCATCAAGAAGGTCAAACTAGAACATTCACATGACTTCCAAGTTGGACGGCCTAGCGTATATCCGAGAAGTAGACGTCTGTCGATAGCAGATGAGCGGCATGTGACTGAGATGATGCAGAGCTTCAAAAGCACCCGTGAAATGAAGTTGTACGTTAAAAGTAAGTTCGAGATTAAGATGCACGCAGACGACTTACGCAATCTACGTAAGAAGCAGTGTAAGGCTGACTCTCGGAGCGAGCTGGTTAAATTACGCGATCTGCTGAGAACAGAAGGACAGTATTGCTTTCTGGTAGGGAAGAAGTATTTGCGGTTCGCATTCTTTGTTCCGAAAGGTTCTTTCCAGCTGTGTCTTAGGTTTACCGACGTCATTTTGGCGGACGCCACTCATCAGTTAAACTACGGGGCTTCATACTATGGCACGCCATGTTGGTAGATGTAACTGGCGTAGGTGTGACGTTTGTTACGCACTAATGCCTAATGAAACGACGGTCAGTTACCGGATAGTTTTACAACGTATGCGGAAAATGTTGCCTTGTACGTCAGCAGTGCAAACCTTCGTCGTTGATAGTTTGCCTGCACAGCGGCGAGCAATTCCCGAAGTTTATCCTAGGTGTGCCACTGTATTTTGCCGTTTTCATCTAATGAACGATGTATCCCGGCGATATCGTCACTTAGTAGGCTTAGTCACGTATCAAAAACTGCGTATACCAGTGGACACGTAACATGGTATACACAGGGAACGTCTCACGGTTTAACAGGTCACTGCAGGCTATCAAGTCTGTAAGCCGGGAGGCTTTTGATTACCCTTGTAAGACATGGCGCGTCTTCAAATCTGGCTGGGTCACTCATCTGCTAACAGGGACCGTTCTCTCTGGTAACTATACAGCCAGCCGGGTGGAGAGCGAGAATAGGCACATTAAAAGTGCTGTGTGTGAACGTTCAACAGTATATGCGTCAATAAAACATATTGTTGAACCTTCAAAGATTATGTTTTCCGATCGTTTGTGCGCTGCTGATATACAACGTATGCAGTTGTTTACACCGCCGGTGGGATATGAAAAACCTCTGTGCACTTCTGAAACCGTAATCAGAATTTGCAATGTGTTTTCTGAGGCATTTCGATAATAGTCGAATAGAAGACGTTAGTTACTAGAAAGGGATGTGGAATGTTCGGTGTGAAAAACAACGAACGTCTCAGATCTCATACCGCACTGTTCACTCTCTGGACGAGAGACCGTGCAAATAAGCGNGTGACCGTAAACCACCGCAGCTCCTTCGCCACATGCAGCGGTTAGTAGGCACGACACACATAGAAGAGGCTCTACTTAAGGCGATGTGGCTACAGCGTTAGCCTAAGGATATGCAAAACATCCTTAGCGCAAACCCATCAGCAACCTTCTCAACCTTGGCTTATGTTGCCGACGGGATCGGGGAAACATAAAGCACCGTTGTTTTCCAACTCGTCTTGAGTAGTCGAGGCGCAATGGCCAATTCGAATGCTCAAGTTGCCAGCTCAACCGGACAAATTCAGGCCTTTAAGGCGCAGCGTTCGAGGTCACGCTCGACTACCTCCATTCGACGAAACATTAGCCACTCTGGGTCGCGTGATTCTCGTTAGTCGCCACCAAACGCTAATCCGGATCACTGCTGGTATCACCAGCAATTTGACAAGAAGGCACGACGATGCTGACAGTTTTGTACCGTTGAACTAGTCATCAAACAGGGCAGCCAAATCCACATGTTTACCGATATAACTTGTCCGCCTGGTCGTCTGTTCTTTCTAAAAGATCACGAGTCGGGGATTCGCGACCTTATGGACACAGGTGCCGAGGGCAGCGTGATCCCACATGAGGCCCACGACTCAAACAGATCATCCACTGAGAATCTTCGCGCGGCCAACAGAAGCACCATAGAAGTGTTTGGTCAGCGCTCAAGCACACTTAATTTAGGTCTCGTAGGCTTTCCCGTCGGATCTTCACGATCTCCGAAGTCCAAGTGGCGATTATCGGCACCAACCTTCTCCAGCACTTTGATCTTTTGGTAGATTCCAGACGATACCGTCTAGCCCATCAAACGACAAAGCTTACTGTTATCGGGATTTTGACTGACAAGATATCAGTAATTCTCGCATATCAAAACTCTGTGAAACTAAACTCCTTTATTTTCTAATCGATAAGTATATGACTGTTTTCCACAGTCTTCATCTCTGCCTGCTGTCAGAGGTTCCACGACGCACCACACAGTCAGGACAGGCCCCCCGGTGTTCGCCAAAGCTCGCAGGTTGACAACAGACAAGCTTGAAATAGCCCGCGCTATGTTTGAGCACATGCTCGAGCTCGGAATCATCCGCCCGCCCAGTAGTCCTTGGGCCTCTCTACTCCACATGGTCCCTAAAGCATCGGGCGATTGGCGCCCTTGTGGAGATTATCGTTTGCTCAACAACGCCAGAGTACACGATCCCGCATATGCTGGATATCACGGCTAGTCTCCATGGTATCCGTGTATTCTCGAAAATTGATCTGGTGCGCGCATACCACCAGATCCCGGTTGCGGACAAGGATTCCGCCAAGAGAGCTGTCATCACATCATTTGGTTTGTTCCAATTTCTACGTATGTCGTTTGATTTGCGAAACGCCGCACAAACTTTTCAACGTTTATTTCGACGACGTCACACAGGGTCTGGATTTCGTCCGCCTTTACATCGACGACCTACTAGTTGCAAGAGTTTCCGAAGAAGAACACCAGGTTCATCTGCGACAGCTCTTCGACGGAGTAACGACTTTTGGCATGACGATTAATGCGGAACAGTGCATTTCTAACCAGCCAGAAATAGGGCACCGCGTTGACCAGCACGGTATTTGACCACTAACTGATAAGGTAGGAGTAATCCGCGATTTTGCCTGTCCTACCACCCTCGCTGCTATTCGTCGATCCAACGAGATGGCCAACTACTATAGGCGGTCTGTTCCATACCGCGCTCAGCTTATGCAGCCTTTAACCGATTTACTCCGCGGCTGTGTCACCGGAGTCGTAGAGTTACCAGCGACAGCCATCAAATAGTTCGATAGAATTAAGGACGCACTAGCCACCGCCGTTATGTTGCACCACTTCAACTCAGCCGCGGAAATAAATGTAGCTGTTGACGCACCGGACACCACAGTCGACGCCGTACTTCAACAATTCGTCGGTGGACTCTGGAAACCGTTCGCTTTCTTACCAGACAGTTACTTCCAGCTGAAACAAGGCACCACACGTTCGGTCGTGACTTATTAGCAATTTACGCGGCTGTTTTTCACTTCCGACATATCCTCGAGGAAACCAGTTCGTGATTTTCACTGACCGCAAACCGTTGGTCCACGCCCTCCGCAGTAGGTCTGAAAGACATTCGCCTTGCAAAGTTCGACATTTGAAATTCGTATCTCAGATTTCGTCTGGTGTACGCCAAGTTTCTGACAGCGATGACGTTGTGGCTGACGCTTTATCCCGAGTGTCAGCACTAGTTGGTCACGATTCAATCGACTTAAATGCCATGGCCAACGCACAACGTTCGGGAAATGATTTCCACGCTTCCTGCCAACAATCAACCCTACGGCTGACTNATTAATGTCCTCACTGCACGGTCGCCCCTGTTTTTTATCGACACAGACACCCTCGATCTCCAACGCCAATTTGTTTTTGGCAACACCGTGTCAGAGGCTTTGTTAAGCCATATGAGATTGTTTGCTCACGTTTGCAAGGTATAATCCCCCTTGTCTGTGCAAACCATGGATTTCTCTGGGCCAACGGCATTTCACACTGAGCGGTTGTGCGGATAACACTAACAGCGCCAGACCTACGCTAACCCCTTCATTTCAGTCCACCTGGCATCCACTCGCACGACCTGCCTGAGGATACTTGTCAGTTTAAACACCACATACTCTTTTTGGCATTGTTCTGGACCAAGTGTATTTGCGTACTAACCCTTTTCGTTTTTGAGTCCATCAGCTGTAGACAGGATAACAAAAAAGAAGAGAACCAAAAGCAACGACACGCAAAGTTGTAGTGTCCATGAAACGCCTACTGTAAAATTATTCAGTCCCCACCGGATACGTTGACATGGTGAGTTATCCGTTTCCGCCTGTCCTGCGGGTACTTCACCTGGTTTTCTCTCTCCTCCAGACAATCTGGACATGGTGCGTGGAGAGAAAACCCCGTCAACCTATCGTACAGCATTGGACAAACCTACCCCCTTTTCTCTCAAGAGTTTTTAGGGTTGGGCAGCCCGCTGCGATAGACAAGAAAAGCACCGAAGACTAAATAAGATGAATAAATGGACCATCCCAGTGCAGCAAATGTTTTGGACCAACCCCCCTCCACCCCCGAACTTTGACATTCCCTATCACGTGCAATCATCCTTTGCGTGCATCACCCTGCAACTGTGAACATTCTAAAAGACGTGATGTGTGATTTTCCCTCTCTCGCTGCAATAACGAAGGCCTGTGTGATACTTACTAGCCTTCTGGGGGAGAGCTATGTAGCGACTATACTTAATGATATTTTGATAGTCGCATTCATCTGTACATTTCCTATGATTTTGGTTTTGTACCTACTTTTGTTTTAGTCAACCTACCCATTCTGTAACATCCGGCCCAGGGCTAAAATCACAACTCGCTCCGTGCCTCGACAGCTTGACGTGTCTCTCTGTACTCTCTATTTTCCAGGGTCAGTAATAATACACGAAGTCAACGCGCTGAGACTTGGCTTTTCACTGTCGATCGATTGTCGATAGTGATAGCTGACAGGGTTTTATTTTGTTGAATCAGTTCCCACTGACGTATATATATACATATATATATGTATATATATATACGTTTATATGTATATTGATGGACGTATTCATATAGCTATGGATGTGGAATTATATTTTCATATACATACATTTAATATATATATTACATTATTATTAATAATACTATATTTCCACATATATATAGGGAAATACAACCCCACATCCACACCTATATGAAAACGTTCATCATTATATATATACTTATGTATATAAATATATACATGCACATACATATTTATAAACCTATATATATAAATATGTATACGTATAAATGCATATATATATAGGTCTACGTAGATAAGCATACATATGTATACATTTATATATGCATATAATTATGTGTAAGCATATATATACCTATATTTATTTATTCATTTATATACATATATATATGTACATATAGGTACATGCAAATTTATATTCGTATATGTAAACATTTTTGTCAAAATATACCTATACATCAGCCACCACATGCTTTCACATGTTCTCAGATATTTCCCCATACACCTAGGTAATATTGGTATATTTAGTCTACATACATATTTGTCGTACATTTTATACATTTGCCTGCTACAAGCGTACGGCTTGGGCAACCAATGAGAAAATTCGCCCTCAAGGTCACGCAGTGTATTATTTAACGGATCAAATCATTTTCCCCCGAGTATGAAAAGAAACCGGCTTCCGCTGTAATATGCCAGTGAAGAAGGAGAACAGGGGTGTGTTGGTAACCGTTTATGGAAAACAAGTAACACTACTACAAAAGTAAGGAAACGGTAAGAAACGATATAGAGCATTACGTCACGGTACGATCAGTCAAGTTGGCCTCAATTGGGGTCTCTTCCTCGGCGACTGTACAAACCACCGGCTCTGCAACACAATGGAGAGGGAGAGTGATCAGCCGCAGTTTTAAAACGTACTACGCGCTTCCACTTAGTTTCGGTTTCACTTTACACTATCCCCTACTACTTAAGACAGCGTCCTCGCTGTCACACCCAAGCCTCCGTCTGGCGGAACCTCGACCTCTGACCCTA
>QNGE01001307.1:0-21625 GCA_008508345.1 Paragonimus westermani | reverse complement strand
GTCCAGTTTGTTTATTCCGGCATGTCCCAGCTCTCTATGGAGGTCTCCTAAAACTTTGTTTATCATTGATCGTGGGACAACGATTCTTTTGCCATAGTTAGGCCCGTAATCGAAAGACAAAACACCCTCGTACATCGCCAAGTGGTTCCACATTGCCCACAGGCAGCGACATTCGTAGCTTTTCCCTTCCATCTCTTTACTTGTGAGTCTACTATCTTCGTTCCGTTCTCTCTCGTAAACAAGGGCAGTTTCGGGGTCGGACGCCTGGGCCGTCTGCCATCGTCCATAGTCTGCGCCTTACAGTGTGACTAGTGTTACGTGGTGTGTACTACAAGACGGGCAGTCTCCATGAGCACGCCCGGGTCTTCTGGATAACGCATCTGCATTAACGTGACTTCTCCCAGCTCTATGTTCACACTCGGAGTAATATTCTTGAAGAATCCCCTGCCATCGCGCAGTCTGGCCTTCCGAGTCCTTAAAGTTTTGAAGCCAACGGAGAGATTATTGGTCAGTGCGAACGGTGAACCGCCTGCCCAACAAGTAGTGCCGGAAATGTTTTACAAAGAAAACCAGGGCTAGCATCTCCTTTTTGGTTGCGCAATAATTGCGTTCTCTTTTGCTATTTTTTGTGATAGTATGGCCTCAATGGCATAGTCACTAGCATCAGTGTCTAAAATGTAATCACCGGCTGCAGGCGACAAGTCTGGTAGTGACAAGATGGGCGCGGAACATAAAGAGCGTCGGAGGGTCCCGAATGCTGCTTCGCATTCTTTGGACCATTCAAACTTTCGATTTTTTTCTAGGAGGGTGTGCAGTGGGCTGGCGATAAGTGCGAATCCAGGTATGAATCTTCTATAATACGAGGCAAGGCCCAGGAAACTACTACCTCCTCAGTGTTTTGCGGTGTAGGCCAGGTCATAACCTGGTCAACTTTCTTCGGGTCTGTTCGAATGGCGCCCCCCCAAAATCACATGTCCCAGATATGTCACTTCTTTCCGCATCAACTGACACTTTGAAGGGTTGAGCATCAGGCCTACTTGTGGCAGCCTCTCAAAAACGTTGGCTAAAATTTTCAGGTTTTCCTCGCTTGTCTTCCCGTGGACGATAACATCATCCAGGTAAACGAGGCACCGATGGGGAATGAGGTCGTTCAATACCCGCTGCATTAGACGTTGGAATGTGGCGGGGGCATTAGATAAACCAAAGGGCATTGTTTGGAACTCATATAGTCCTGTGGGCACCACGAACGCCGTTTTAGCCCGGTCTGTTTCTTCTACTTCTACCTGCCAATAGCCTGAGGCTGAATCCAGAGTACTAAAATAGTTGGAACTTCCCAGAGCACCAAACAACTCATCGGTGCGGGGCGATGGGAACGCATCCTTAATGGTAACTGTTTAATTTCCTATAATCAACACAGTCGTGAGCTGCCGTCTTTCTTCTTGACCAGCACCACAGGAGAAGACCATGGGGAGTTCGACGGCTGAATTACATTTTTCTGAAGCATCTCGTTGATGGTCTTGGACACTTCTTGTAGGGCCACTGGAATTCTTCTGTGTGCCATCTTTAACGGGGAAGCGTTTCCTGTGTCTATTTTGTGTTTTAACACATTCGTTCGCCCCAGGTTGTATCTACCCCAGGCGAACGCGTCCACGTGATCAAGAATTACCTTCCTCAACTTAGCTGTTCTTTGGGAGTCATTACAGCACCCGGATCCCTTGAGTAACGCTTCAATTTGTGATCCGACATCCCCTGGAGCAATATGCAGAGTGAATTCGGAGCGATTATTATCGTACAATGATCTGTGAAACAGTGTGCATGATGGCGTAACCAACTGACGTTTTGCTAGGTCTCTGGAGCATCCGAGACGGCTTAAGAGGTCAATCCCGATTATGCAGCTAACTGAAAGACTTGGGGCCACCACGAATCTGCGTCGAAGCGTCTGGTTAGCTACCTTTACCTTAGGTGTTATCAGTCCTTGGGTACTCATGTACGAACCGTCGGCGGTGGTTAGCCTCAAGTTAAAGGGCTCTTATTTGTGGTAGCCGAGTTTCCTAACCACATCTGATCCAATCAGGCTGCAGGCTGACCCCGTATCTAACAATCCCACAATAGTGGTGTCCTCAATTTTTAACTCTACAGCAAAAGCCGAAGTTAAACACGGACCGATTGCTGATGGAACATATATCGTATTATGAATTCGCTCACCTGAAGCTATGTACCGTTGCCGTCGATAAGAGGTATAGGGCCGGTCATTCCAACCTCGGTATGAGGTTCCACGTCCGGGATGTGAGCGAAGGTGAACGGTGGCCGGTCCACGGGGGCCTCTGTAGTTTGGTGCCTGACCATGGTACCATGCACGACGATAAGCTAGTGGACGGCGTTCATCGTGCAGCGTGAAGCACGGCACTGTCGGAGTCTCCAGGGTGGCGTCAACTCTCTCTAAGTCCTCTGCAATTTTCAGTGCCGTGTTCAATGCGGTTGTAGGATGCGGCAGGAGCTCACGCTTGATATTTATGCTAGACACACCAATGACCAACTGTTCCAATACTCGTTTGTCTTGTTCTTGGGCGGACTCACCCTCATACGCCCGCTCGGCGAGGTATCTCAGGTCTCTCACAAACGCACCGACCCTCTCGCCTGCCTGTTGTCGTCTTCCCTGAAACTGTTCCCTCCACTGTGCTGGCAACCTAGGTGAGTCTAACAATTGGCGAAGCTCTTGGAAGGTCTTGTCACCGATCTCACCATCTATCACTTGGCTGTTCAAGACAATATCCAGCGCTTCACCTGACAGGAGACACAGGAGGGCCACTTTACGCCGAGCAGCGGGAAACTGATCGATATACAGCTTTGCCATGCTCTCCCATCGTCGATACGGCATCCCCGGGACAAATTTCTCCGGCATTGGTAGAGGGGGCGCTGCCGTCGATGGCTGTGACAATGAGAGATTTTCGACCGCACGTGTGAGAGTGTTCACTGCCTCTGTCATCGCGTCGTTCATGCCCTCTTCGCTGGGGTTCTGATCACTTTTCGCTTGTTTTACTGGCATCTGTCTTCTTTGAATCCTGGCAGGGTCGCTAAATTGTAATATGCCAGTGAAGAAGGAGAACAGGGGTGTGTTGGTAACCGTTTATGGAAAACACGCAACACTGCTACAAAAGTAGGGAAACGGTAAGAAACGATATAGAGCATTACGTCACGGTTCGATCAGTCAAGTTGGCCTCAATTGGGGTCTCTTCCTCGGCTCTGCAACACAATGGAGGGGGAGAGTGATCAGCCACAGTTTTAAAACGTACTACGCGCTTCCACTTAGTTTCGGTTTCACTTTACACCCGCCTATTTCTAGGAGTGACCTTGAACTATTTAAAAACTTGCCCACCCCAGAACCTTGTGAAATGTAAATTAGTGTAACGCGTAATATTTTTGAGACGGTGGGAGAAAAAAGGCGCGCAGCCCCATTAAGCGATCTCATCATGTACCGCCCATTATTTATCTTCCAATGGAGCTCAGTAGCGTTTAACGTAAATCTAATCTCGTACAGTAACGACGACGCATTGTTCCAATTCACACAAACGATGTAGAAGGCACACAGATACTCATGCGTTATATTGAGCGCAATTTTCACAGCAATATCTTGACTTTGACGAGTAAAAGATAGAATCACAGTGCAAAGGTGCCGGTAACGAGATCGTCAGCTTCTTTCGTTGCCCGCAATCTTGCCTTCTGAATCCACCTTTGAGTGGTTCTTCTGACGTCCGCTTGCGGTACGCCGGGGTAGGACTTCTTCATGATGGATTCTACATTCAACAAGTGATGACTTTTGGTGATCGAACATACCAACACTGGCTGCGGCCAACGGCGAGGAGGCAATGGGGACGCGATTTTTTACTCCTATCCAGTTTATGGTTTCCGCCACTTCATCCGTCAATAGTGTTCTCATAACATTACGAGTGCATTCACCCATGGATGTGCCGCCGACACTGCTGAGAAGGGTCACGTGCGTACTGTGAATCGGAAAAGCTGAACATACTAGCTGTGTATATACTTCTGACAAACGTGTTCTTCTTGGCCTCGGGTCCTGAAGTCGTCTGTTTGTATGTGGTAATTGCTAGGTGGGAACACCATGTTGCGGTTCACGTACACTCCCGGTGCAGTACAGATTTCGCAACAGTGGTAACCAGTGTGATTTTTCACCTGGAGAAAGAAAGCTCTGGCTGGTGCATCACCAACTACGCAATCCAAAAGACTTGCAGATGGCGGTTATATGTTGACAGCAACAAACCATCCCTAAATACAACCAACAAGTCTTCAATCGCGCTATGAAGATGTTCTGTGCCATTCACAGGTTTCGAAACACCGCATAATAATCCCACGACGAACACTAGTGTGGAAGTGCATGTTAGCCTCTCAAGGATGGGCCACAGTTGTAAACGTGAACTGTTGAAAAAGGTTAATCCATCAATATGCAACTGAAGTCGGAGAAAATTCACGTCTTCTGTCCATCGCCCACGTACGGCTTATGCATTCAGTCAAACCAAAGTGGACGTATTCTCCACCCTCGATGAATGTGCATGCACACTCCCGTGGTGTTCCCAGCAGAGTACGTGCATCCAACGGCAAATGAGGCAACACTTCCCTCAAGTGACTGAGCATAATGCCGACGGCTTTTGAAGACAGGCGGGCCACTGCAGCAATCGCGCGGACAACCTCTGTGGGTGTCCTCCTTCTCTTGCTCGTACCGACGACGTCGTCTAAAATGATGATGGCAGTAATGTTGAATGTCACTGTCACATACCTGTACCCCGTGCCATAGAGATACACCATGTCATCATTGCTTGAGTGATCGTCGAAATGTAAGACTGGAGGACGGCATCAGTGGACCTTGCTTCCAATAAGGAATCTCCCATGACAGTTCCCTAGACCGAGGAATTAGTTGCGAGTGGACGTTCGTTTAGATTAAGTTCGCATAGAAAATATCGCTCACCCTGAAAGTGTAGAAAGCCTGGAGGAACCAGTTGTTCCTCCTCTGCTACAAAAGCCGTGGGTGTCTAAAAGTTGCCTCCAGAACGCTTCTGCCGCGCTAGTTTAGCCAAACGGTAAACGTTAGCACGCGAACAACTCCTTGGCCTTTTTGACTACTTAGTGCTCATTTTCCACGTAACAAGTTAGGCAAGAAGACTGAAATTAGTCCTTTGGTGCGGTCTCCATTAATGCGAAATGGTTCACTAAAACAAAATTCACAAGAGTGTTGTAGGTCCGCTCACACGATTTTGAGTAGCAAAAAAGTGTGTATTATTTTTATTAGCCATTAAACCTGCGAAATGATACACAGAAATTAGATACAAGGAGTGTTCCTTTTGGAACAATCAACTACCACACAGGGAACGGCTGTGTTCCAGTGTGCTACTTGGGATCGTTTGTAAATATCTGCGGAGGTTGCGCATAACCCAGCGCGCTTCTCACATATGCGTTGAGGAATATATAATTTAGTATTACGGGTGCACCCACCCAAGGAATTACCGCCGACGCTCCTGAAAAAGATCACCCGGGTACTGTGAATCGGAAAAACGAAACATAGCAGCTGGGTATATACTTCCGCTTCCTCTAGCTTCATGTTCTGCAGTTGCATGTCCTTTATGGAATGCATGGGGAAGCGCACCGGGAGATGTGCGGTTGATGATGTACCGGAAGCTGCATGTTGGGATCGCAATACCTTCACTTCCAACCATATGGCGTGCAACTCCGCGCTCATTCTAATGTTTGAAAAACAAATTTTTCCATTACTCCTGGTGATGTCAACGGCGGAAAACTTCAGCTTCCGTCTTTCCCCCACTTCATACATAGAGTCCAAACGGACGATTGGTTGTCTGCAAATGTGACATATGGCGATTTCACCGTACCTTTTACGTTTGCCATCACGATCCATGATGTTCGTGGCGTCGAACGATGGTATGTCCGATAACTGTTCCAGAATTCGTTGGTATTCATAAGCCAAGTGCAGGTCATCCAGAAAATGTTAGAAGAACCGGAAGCGCACACCTGTTGCACGATGCATCTCGACTTTATACAGCTAAGAGCCACTGAATACTGTCATTCCACCCAAAAGCAACCTGTGATGTTTCGGGGATGCTAGTCCTGGTCAAAGCGTGAACCCTGGCCGCGCAATCCACGACTTGTGCACTATTCTCACGCTTTCATCTCCAAACTCCACAACCTGGTGCATCTGAAAACCGAAGGGTTGATCAGCGGAAGTATTGCGTTAGTGTTGCGGAAAAACCGATTATAATTGGATGGAATATATTTCATTAACAATTTTTCAAGTGTATAGGCTAGGTAAAATACAAAGCTATGCTTGGATGGTAATGGCAGCCCTTCGCGCTGAATACGTTCACGGTCCACCCAACAGGTAGATGGGTATACATGAGAACACTGGAAAATGTACAGTCTACTGGAAGGCAACATCTTGTCAAAATATTCGCAACCGGTTGAAAAACGTTGTATGCGAATGCGTCTTACAGCTGAAGCGCTGATTACTGCGGGTAATCCATCCACCAAAACCACGTTGTCGGGTTTGACCTCACAGTACATCATGCATTTGTGACTGAACCCACCCTGTTCGTTCGCCGCTATCGGAATGGATGTTGCCCTTGCATAATCCAACACCGTACTGTCACTCGGTAGACGTACATGCATTCTTTTCACTATGCGTCGAAAGATCCGTGAGGTGGACGTATTTGAGGATCACATAAGCCAGCGTGAAGTTCTCATGTACGGCTCCAATAGGAACACCGAATAAGAGTCCAGCGGCCCGTGCAGTCCAAGGTTCTCAATCGGGTGGCTGATACAGTGGAAGTTAAACACGAGCTCCGGTTCACTGTAGAGTGCAGCAAGCCGAACCAATGTCCTTCGCACCAATGGATTTCACATAATCCACAAGGTGGATACATCACTTTGGGCGACAGAGCAAGTAGATGAAAATGGAACAGCTTAAGAAGTTTCATAAACTTTTAGATTCACTATCCCTTCCAGTGCCACGGGACCGATGTGCAACAGGAATTGCCAAAATTCCGTAGTCCTCCAACGATCACAACCCACCGCCGATCGACATTTTCTAGGGAACTCACAAGTCTAGGCGCCTCTCAGTCTCATTTACCCGCTGTTCAAGTGATTCTTTTGTTATTATTCGAGACGGATTTTCCTATCCGTTGAGCGCTTCATCATACTCAGGCACACCATGTGCATATGATTTAGCGCAAGACAAGTTATTGTGTCCACGTGTAACCTTTCGAAAGGAGACTGGTAAAATGGACGTTCTTGTCGGCGTGGGGTTCTGAAGTCGTTGTCTGTTCGTGAGTGGCAACTGCTTGGTGGGGACACCATCCTCCGATTAACGTACACTCCTGGGGCTGTGGACTTTCCACAACAGTGAAAACCGGTGTGGTTTTTCACCTAAGGGAACAAAGCTGTGACAGGTGCATCACTAACTACACGATCCAAAACCGCCTGCACATGACGGTCATATGTTGACAGCAGCAAACCATCCCTAAATACAATCGAAAAGTCCTTAGTCATGCTATGCAGATGTTCTGTGACATTCACAGGTTTCGAAAGACCGCAGAATAATCCCACGTTAAACAGAGGCGTTAAAGGGATGTCAATCTTCCAAGAATGGACTACAACTGTAAACCTGGACGGTTTTGAAGAGTCATACTGTCAATATGCAGCTGAAGTCGGAGAATATTCACGTTTTCCGTCCATCGCCCACGTACGATATGGCTTATGCAATCGTTCGAATCGGAGTGAGTGTAGTCGCCATACTCGATGAATGTACATGCACACTCCCGTGGTGTTCCTAACAGAGTACGTGCACCAAACAGTAACCGGGGCAACATTTTCTTCAGGTGACCGAGATAGTGCTGACGGCTTTTAAACACAGGCGGCCTTCCACAGCAATCACGCGAACAATTTCTGTGGGTGTACTCTCACTCAGGTTCGTACCGACGACGTCGTCTAAAACGATTACGGCAACAGTGTTGAATTACATTGTTACATACCCGTATCCTGCGCCATAGAGATATTTCTTGTCATCAATGCTGGAGTGATCGCCGAAGTGTAGGACTGGAGAACGGCATCAGTGGACCTGGCTTCCGTTAAGGAATCTTCCTTGACACTTCCCATGACCGAAAGAGTGGTTGCAGTTGAACGTTCGTTCAAATTTTTCAGTGAACATCACAACGATCACTTACGCTGATCGTCTTGCAGAACTGGAGGAGTCAGTTGCACCTCCTCTACAACATTAGTCGTGGGTGTCGTAAAGTTGCTTCCAAAACATTTCTGACGCACTAGTTGAGTCGAACGGCAAACGGTCTCACGCGACCAGCCCATCAGTCGTTCTGAGGCGCTGGTGCTCATTTTCCACTTAACGAGGTGAGCAAGATGACTGAAGTTAACAGAGTTGGCGCCGTCACCATTATTTCGACGTGGTTCGATGAAGCAAAACTGACGTGAGCAGCGTAGGTCCACCAACACGTTTCTGGGTAAGAAAAAGTGTGTAACATTTGTACTTATCTTTACGCTCACAAAATGATACACAGAAATTAAACCCGACGCAGTTCCACGAATGTTCCAAAAAGGAACACTGAAAGATCACTCACGGAACCGCTGAGTGTTCCAGTGTGTTACTAGGGTAGTTTGATAGCTCTGGGCCACCTGGTTGTCACCAGCCTTTGGTTTGTTTGCATTTTGCATTGCTGTTTTCTGGATGTTTAACAGATAAATGTAAATAACAACATATCGCTTCGAATACAGATGTGATATGGTGCACTTTTAGTGTTCAATAAAGACACAATAGAGACGGAACTAAAGACTGTAATTTTCACCCAGGATGGTTCGGTTATGTTAGGCACTAGTTTATGTTTGATTCGTTGAACCACATACTCTCTAGAGTCTTCTGGTTAATAAGCGTTCGATGCACCATGAGTTTTGCGCGAAGGCCATACTGTCATACCACCATATATATCGAATAAGCCGGGTATGCCTAAGACTTGACGTCAGCGCTGCTCACCAACGGCGGGAGAAAGGCGGGGGGGGCAGTGAGCAGTGAGACTAGGGCCCCTGTCGGCTTTCCCCATGTTTGTTGACTAACGGTGTTTCGTGTTTTTAAAACAAATCTTTCGCATCACATTTGCATGTTGTTCCATAACATGCACGCCGGCCACTCCTACTCTAAGTGCCCGTACCACTCGCAAACCAACGCCGACATAATGTGGAGGCCCCGAGTAACAGTGGTTCGGGCAACAGTCCTGTAAAGGTAGATACAAACAAGCATAAGCGAAAAGCCCAGTAGGCCATGCGTATCACTTACATAGACGAAAACTAAAACGCCGCCAACAACACAGTAACACGCCCCATTAAAAGAAATCCAAATCCAATCCGTGCGCGCCTGCTGGTTTCCAGTGCACGCCACAATTCAAATTGATTAAAGTAACCTTGTGACACAATGTAAAACTTATGCGCACCAGTCTGCTCTTCTCTTTGTTGCGTAGCCGCCTGACGATACTGCACGGATCTTCCACCCAACTTTTAGCTCCGCCGTATGACGAGCAGCGTCGCAACGGTCCACAGTAACTCTGTAATACCCTTGCTTCTGAGAAACTGCTAATTTGGAATATTGCGATGGTCACCTTGAACATATGCGAACACCTGTGGGTCAAATTCTTTGATACTGTAACTTTCTAAAACTTCTGTGACTGTTCCGTTGCATTCGTTCGTTTTGTTTTCACCGATAGCCTTGCGAGGTACGCTAGCATTTACTTAAGCTATTCAGTAACTCGTTGTTGATCACTACAACCCACACTTGCCCCGCACGGGCAGCGGCAGGCATAAAAATAATTGATGAGCAACGCTTTTTGGCCCTCCAAATTCAGCGATTTCATTCAGGTCAATTTCATCATTGGTTCTCAAGGCTTTTGAAACTTTTCAAACCCCACTCAACCAGTTTTTAAAAAGTTTGCGAAAATAAGAGGAATTATTGTCTTCTTTTCCAAGTTATTATCCATAAGATAGTTCACCATCAAATTTACTCACAAGAACAGTTAAATCTCCTTGATCAGTAACCCGGGTTCTTCCACATGGGTCACAGGAAAACGAGGTAGACAAATGAACAAAGGAAAAATTCAGGTGAAAGAAAAAGTTTCAACAATGTGTACGAAACGGCATACCTCCGTAAATAGTTCAGATAGAACAAAGGTGAAGCATAACCACTTTCGGTATATCGTGTAAGCAGTGAATAATACTACAGACAGTTGCCAGTACGTATCAGGTAACCTGGACATGTCTTCCTGGACCTGCAAAAAAATGGAATATAAATACCAGTAATACAGTCTTTACGGGTTGTAGCAACTATAACAAATAATGTTTTTTGGCACACGCAAACATCTGTAAACTTTTGATCACTGGTTTTCCACCTAGTTTTGTTTTTGTCAAGCTACCAAACTAATGAGCCCAACGTGACACAATTGTTGGAAGTGATCCACAGAATGATACTCAGTCGATAATCACTGTCGAAAACCAATCGCCAATGAAAACAGAGACTCCGCGCGTTAACACCCGTGTATTGGTAGAGACGTAAAATATAGTGCACAGAAAAACAGGCAGGAGGAACTTGTGATTTCGCACCGGGACGGATATTAAATTGGGCAACTTGAATAAAACAAAAGTGATAATAATGTATACTTCTCAATGCACATGTGAGGAGCACGTCAATCTATGCGAGACAATTGCTGATAACTACAGGCGACACAAAACAACGGATAAGTAAAGAGTATCACAAACGTGAAACCTGCCACCAAAAAGGTTGTAGTCTACGAACCTTCAACGCACGCAGCAGAAGAGTAGATAGTTCGCTTGCTTCGCAAATTCAGTCCGAAAAATGTGGTGTTGCAATAATTTGCCTTTTACAAGATTATGGTTTGGTCGATTTTCAAGTAATTCAAAGTCACGCTGGGGAGAACGTCCAAAGGCATCTGCAGGGTGTTTCGCCATTACGGGAAAAATGCTAAAATGAGTCGGCTTTGGCGAGGCATTACGGCCATCTCTAAACCCGGCGAACGATTGGACGGATACCAGGGCAGGACTTCGTCGACTGCTGGATACCGTCGAAAAGTTTAAAATCTCGCAAGTCGTTCGGCCGAGACAAAGTTTCGTACATCCATCCGCCGCGTAAATTTTTCTCGCACAGCGTATACTTAAGGGATTGAGAAAAAGGACGCAATCTTACGTGTTAAATGAGAATGGTGACGAAAAGCGTGTATGCGAAATTTTTGACGGACTTCATGCGATATCATTAATCTTGCTCTGGTTATTGAGATATATAGTCCTGTCAACTAGTTGTTGTGGTATTTCGCGGTTTATTCGAGATTTATTTAGGCAACCGGAATGGTGAGTCGACGAGTGGAAGGCCCTATGACGTGCGCGTGTTCTAAGTATTGCTCAGAAAACGTCATTCTGTTGAGTTTATGAATAAGCGACAATTATATATATTTTCCAGCAGTCTGGGTAATGCGTGCACATGAATGAACATGTACCAATAAAATAACGTTGAGTTGCAAATGGCTTGGTGGGCATGGAATAGACCAAATGGTTAGTGACATAACTAACCGTTTCAGGAAAATCGTTCCTTTCTCCTGCCTGAGAAACGAATTGATCACCTTTCGTGAAGACTGGCAAACAAGTTTCCTCAGCAGCTTCAAGGGCTGCTATATGGGTTCGGGTCGGGAGATAGTGAACAACTGCGTGCATTCTGTTTGATTTATTTGGTACCAACTGGACGCTTGTTACCGTGGAAGTTGGTAATTTACAATCTCAGCCCACAATCCGAAGCCTGAGACAGGCCTATGCATGGTGACGTTTTGATTTTCAGTGTTGTTCGGAGATTGACGTCCATGTTCGACCGTTCATTGATAGATTGTATGATTCTTCTCATAACGGAACATCTCGATCCTGGAATAAATAGGGTGTCACTTATCCTCCTCCTTTCTTCGCGCTATGACGGTGCACTCAGAGGCCGCTGGGAGGCTGTCATGGGATGCTGGCGCCACATGCGCCGGTAGCGCATCCCGACTGTTAGAGACTCATCGAAACAGAAGAGATACAGAGTTAAGCCGTCCTGGTCACTGATTGAGAGTCGTATGGGGACGAATGGGGAATTTTACTTATTTCGGAAGGGATACACTTCTGTGAGGACCTCGCTACTTCACTTCGTAAAATACAGTGTATCACAACGAAGTCACCGCAGAGTCACGGATAACTTCGGAGTTACGTGTTCACACACTTTATCTGCTGTTTTTAGGAAGGACGCCTCACTCCAGCAGCCATATACTTGGCTGTTGTTTGTGTCCTCCCAAGTTTGAAATAACCTCAAGTGTGGAGGACCATTGCTGCTCATCCGCGATCTAAACCCGGATGATCATGAGAGGCAAAGAATGAACATGAGATTTTCTTGCAAATCTTGGCAAGGGGACGACGGGATGCCGCAAGCTCTTTCTAGCAATAGTGCAGGTCTACCCACTGTGAGTCTGTATTTCACGCGTCAGACACTAACGCCCCAAGACGTTGTTTGCCACTGCACTGTTTTATCAGGTATCCATCAACATGACATGCTCTATATCCCCATTGTCTCATGTGCGTGATCCCAAATGTCTTCGGATTTAGAGACAATAAACGTCCATCATAAAATCGTGTCCAAGCTCTGTCGCAACATTTCTTTGTTCTCATCTGAAGAGATTGTTCTGCATACCTTCATGTCATTGGCGAAGACGAGGATATGCGACTGTAACTGGTCCAGTAGATTGGTGGTGAAATTCAAAATCAGAGAGAGACCGTGCAGAATGCCACCGGTGGCGGGCAGACAGTTCAGTAGGTGTTGGTTGACACTGGTAGTAGACGACTTGTTGTGAAGGAACTCTGCTGTTCAACCTACTGTGGACGAACTAATAGTGTACGTCATTAACTTGGCGAGCAAATGATTGCACGAACCTCTGTCGGAAGCCTTGCTGAATACGAAGACATCACACCCCTGGTCCTGTCTTTAGCTGTTGCTTCCACCCATCACTTTCTAGTACGCAGAAGGTTCACCTGCGAGGTTCGCCCTTGCGGCAATCCGTGATGTCTTTCGCCGGTAGCGCACGGTCACTGTTTCTTACTGAAATAAAAACACCTGGTCGGGCTGTAATGCGAAGAACGGCAGTTATAATTTGGAGTGGCTTTCGGTTCGCAACCGTGTAAGAGCCTCAACATGTTAGTGTGTGCACAGCTCGTCGACGATCGGTTGAAGCGGTGACCCAGTGAAACCGCGGATTCATTACTGCAAGCTTGTGTTCCGTGAATGATATTACGTGCGTTGAATTCCCCAATTATTGTGCAGTGTTTGTTTGCTCCAAAAATCGCTAGGTCATTTGGTGGTCTAGCTTGGAACGCTACAGAAATGCCGTATACGATGCAAAACATGGTGGGGCTGTTTGGCTGTATCCTCATTTTGCACCAAAGTCCTACACAGACACCGGGAGAATCACCTCTGGCTAACGTTAGAATAGCCGTAACATTATCGCGGACAAGGAGCGATACCCCAATGGCTTGCCGGCAACCAATACTGGGGTGGTCCGTACGATAGGGGATGAACCTGGAATGGAGAACTTGGGCATCCAACCTTTCCTCCGACAACCACGTCTCTTAAACAGCCAAGAGTGCAAGCCTATGGTTTCAAACCTACTACGACATCTGATCCATCTTGTTTACAAAGCTCCAAACGTTTGAGCATGCCACTCGCGTCCAGCCAAAGCGTGTTGCGCCGTCAAGAGTGAGCGAAATATGTTAGCGGAACCTCTACCAGTACCCTTGTTCACAGGAAACACGAGGAATCTCCAGTGTATCCGAACCTTTCTCCGCTTGACCAGAAATTTTCGGATGCACTGGTCACACTGTTTCCGGTCTCTTCTGTCCTGCAACTCACTCAAGGCCACCTCCTGACGTTCACGGTCCTATGGAGCCAGGTATACTGCAGTGGGCCCGTCCACGGAAAGTGTTTTGGACGACCGTTGAGGAAGCATGCTAACTTCTGACACGGTTACCAGAACAACTTCGGACGACCTTCGCGACGTACATGTATCCGTTGTTTTTCGCGTGAGTCGGAAAGCTGAGGAGAAATATGCACCCGAGCCTTTTCCCCAATCATGAACAGTTCATCGGATAGATCGCAAAAAGCGGCAATGACACGACAGACAATAATAACATTACTATTAATAATAGTGTTTCTTGACGTATCTGTGAGGATCTTACCCAGATGAGCGCAATCAATGCAAACAATTTAAGATGACACAATGAATGCAAACATTAACCTGGTTGACCAGAGTATCACAAGTTAATTGCGTAAATAAATCAACCAATGAAACAGAAAGAGAAAAGTCTCAGCTCATGAATAATTATTTGACACATGTTTGTAGAAGTACTGTCGTCATGCTTTCCCAAATGAACTGAAATAGGTTAATAATGACATCAATTTACACTTTACAAGGTGGTGCCTGACCTGATAATCAAAATCATGTTGAGAAGAGGTGATCCGTAGGTTGCAAAAATTGAAAGTTGAGGGTATTCGCTATTATTTGCCGTGAGTGGTGTCAAAAATTGTATGGAAAATTTTGTCTGGATGTGAGGAGGCAGGAGTTTTTGGATCTCTGCGGGAATATAAAAATAACAATAGTGTGTAATTCTGAACGCACATGTGAGATGCATGCTGGGTTATGCGAGATCATTGGAGGTAACTACAGGTGATACAAACCAGCATATAATTCTACAGCACTAGAAATGTTAAATCTGCCACAAAAATGGGCGTGATACAAAGGCCCAATCTACGCGACTTTCAGGCACGGAGCAGAAACGTGGACAGTTCGCTCACCTCATGGATTCAGTCCAAATAGTGTGACGTTGCACCAATTAGCCATTTACGAGATTGTGTGTGGGGTGGTTTTTCAAATAGTCGATTGCAGGAATCTGTAGATAAGTTTGAAATCCCGCAAATTGCGCGGCCGAAAGAAAGGTTTCGTGCATCCATTCGTCGCAGAAAAACTCCCTCACACAATCGATGTTCATGGAAGTAAGAAAAAGAACGCAATCTCATGTGTTACTTGAGAAAATGCGGAGTGATCACATTTATTGAGACGCATAATGTGTACGCAACAGTTTTGACAAATAATTCACGCGATATCAATGTTGCTGTACTGGTTAGTTATAATAATAATGATAATGGTACCTTTCTTGACGCATGTGTGAGGAGCACTCTCGTGAGATTTCAAATCATATGCACATATGAACACCACAATTGCAAATTGTACAAGGAGTCAGCTGTGTGAATAGAGCAACAAAAGAGACATTACATGAGGGAAAAATTCAACTTCTGGAAAAAATTGAGATACGTACTTTGAGACGGTGGTACTCAGGATCTACAAGATTCGATAAAATAGTTAAGTTGTTACATCAATTGGGACCTCACAATGTGATCACTGGCCTGATGCTGAATGTCGTGCCTGAGAAGACGTGCTTTGAAGATGGAGGGGATGATTGTCAAAGAATTTCATCATTATTCCATGTAGATAGTCCAGGAAAATGTGCGGAAGATTTTGTAATGATATGGGGGATGGGAACGAATATATTTTTCCGGGGGAACGGATGGACTTCTGGACCGGACGTCATTCTTCAATCAAATTCCAGAGAATTTTTGAGGATCTTGCGAGATGCTTAATCACTGCGGAACTTTGAGTGTCCGGGTGGGGTGGAATGTTTCCCTGCGTGGGATATATCAATGAAACCAAGAATGGAGGGCGAAATCACGTGATAAACAGGAGAACGTGAAACTGACTGTGCAAGCTTTGACGAACAACGGAACATGTGATATTCAGGCATGACCTCTTATGTGACGTTAATAGTATTGCGTTAATTATTGCAATGTATGCCATATGCGAACAGTTGTCATCAGACAACGAGAAAGGAGATCGAATGTCAACTTTCTTTAGTATACTGCCGAATGTGGATGTCGATTATCTCTGTACGGCCATTATGTAGAATGAGAAGAATGTTCGACAATACCGAAAGGTTGCCAGGTGGTCTATAGTAGGGAGAAAAAGGAGTTGCAACACAAGGTTTTTACACAGCCATGAGACGAACGGGTTGGGTTTATTACGTTTTGTGTTCGAACATTTTTAGCATGTTCATCCTTTGAATGATGGTTTACAACACATACACACAAGTTATCAATAAGTATGGAGTGAGGGCGTACCAGGATGTTTGGGTTGTTACCAACGGGCATGAGTATATTGACATCTATACGAGTTGATTATAGACATGTTTTCTTGTTCGCTGGCAGGTCTAAATGTACAAGATTTATCCTGAAATTGATAGTTTTGATCAGTTTGAGTGGTGCGTGGCGTAACATTACGCAACACAGAGGGTTCCCCGTCAGATGTTATCAGGTCAGTTTTCAAAGATAACGTCCTCAGACGGGTAGAGCTTGAAAAGGGACATGACGTTCGTCATCGTTAGGAAAGTTAAGAAGATTCGTTTGAACTGATATATATTCTTACTGGCTCTAATCGCGTGCGGAAGTTTGGTTAAACGCAGTTTTTTCCGGGATTCAAAAGCTACCAAGGTGAAGTCCTTGTTTCTGAGGTTATACTTCAACCTGTCTTGTAAGGAAGTCGCAAAACTGGCGGTGAATTTGTTGCCATAAGCCAGATCATACACGAGTGCAAGGTTAAGCCTGAGTCGCCGTAACTAAAGAGGAACGAGTGCAAGCGTCTGGCGGCGTTTTCTGCAGCTCAGAAAAGATTGATAACCCGATAAGCTCTTCGTGAATGCACGTTGGAGGGTTTCCAGAGATAGCCTATGGGACTTGTACTGGTGACTATATATGAACGTACAATACTAAAGCCGGGGTGAAATGCATTGTTTATAGAGGTGTAATCATGCAGCAGGTAGGAAGAATGAGCGGTTAATGTAACCTATCGTACGTCTGGTTTTAGCAACCAGGAAAGACATATCCTGCGAAGTTGAATGACTTTAAGTAGCGTAAACCTAGGTCACCTCCTGAGTTGGCGGTTGATACGCTTTGACCATCCAGCTTCATAGAGTCATCTGGTAGGTGACAACCATGCACAACGATAGCGGATTTATTGGCCGGAAAGTTCACCTTCCAAGTTTGTCACCAAGAATTTAATGACATGAAGCCCTTCCGTACATTTTGTAAACATGGATTAAGATTGCCAGGAGGAAAACTGTAGGCAAGTTTGGTATCCTTAGCAACTAGGATTAATTTTGCCATGCTTGATAACTTCACATATATCGTTCATATATATGAGAAAGAGTAACAGTCCAAGAACGTTTCTTTGTGTCACCCCACTGGTGACTGTTCTAGGCGCTGAGCTACTGTCTCCTACTTTGACTGCTTGTGTGCGGCCTGTAAGGTATGAAGAAAACCAGCTATGCAATGGATCACGTATACCAAAGGATGCAATTTTGAGCAGAAGACGCTTAGGAGGCACACGATCAAAAGCATTCACCATGTCCAACATGGTTGAGAAATTTTAGCTGGCACGTCATGCAAGAACGTTTGTTGAGAAACCCTTGCTGGGAGTGGTTTATACGGTTTCGTGATAATAAGAATTCGACCATGCGGCGTTTTATTATCCATTCCAACATCCCGGAACAAATTGAAGTATGGTTATTGGGCCGATAATTGCTGACGTCGTAATGCGAGCCACTTTTATGGCGAGGCTTGATTGTAGAATTTTCCCAGTGAAGGGGGAAGGAGCCTGATGTTAGGAAAATGTATAAATATCAAGCAGAAGTGGAGGGGTGTCTTCCCCTCCGTGTTTTAGAGCAACAGGATGAATTCCTTCAGGACCACGCAGATCAGAAGGTTTGATAATAGCTAACTGGGAGCGTATGAGCCATNAGCTACTGTCTCCTACTTTGACTGCTTGTGTGCGGCCTGTAAGGTATGAAGAAAACCAGCTATGCAATGGATCACGTATACCAAAGGATGCAATTTTGAGCAGAAGACGCTTAGGAGGCACACGATCAAAAGCATTCACCATGTCCAACATGGTTGAGAAATTTTAGCTGGCACGTCATGCAAGAACGTTTGTTGAGAAACCCTTGCTGGGAGTGGTTTATACGGTTTCGTGATAATAAGAATTCGACCATGCGGCGTTTTATTATCCATTCCAACATCCCGGAACAAATTGAAGTATGGTTATTGGGCCGATAATTGCTGACGTCGTAATGCGAGCCACTTTTATGGCGAGGCTTGATTGTAGAATTTTCCCAGTGAAGGGGGAAGGAGCCTGATGTTAGGAAAATGTATAAATATCAAGCAGAAGTGGAGGGGTGTCTTCCCCTCCGTGTTTTAGAGCAACAGGATGAATTCCTTCAGGACCACGCAGATCAGAAGGTTTGATAATAGCTAACTGGGAGCGTATGAGCCATACATCAACAGGGATATGGCTTAGGGACCTACTTATACTTACAGAAAGTGGTGGGGGTAGCGTGTGTCCTTTAGCGTTGAAGAAAGCAACAAAATGTGAACTGAAGACGCCACAAATTGTAACAAAATCACCTACAGTGGCTTTGTCCTGTAGTGTCACTACTGAGATTGTCCTGCAAAGGTGTGCCTGGCCTCAACTTGAGTATTGTACGTTCACTTACTGCCATCCAATCAGATCTGGTGGGCTTGTGTTAGAAAACCTCCAACGATTATTCACCGACAGTCTACTAGGTTACCATTCTTCGTCCACCTAAAGACAACGCTGCTGAAAGCTTGGTATTGAGCGACGTTGGTTGTGGAGACGAAAGTTTAATCTGACACTTCTTCATATGCCCTTGCATTCGGAAGCCATCGCCACAGTGTTTACCGTCCACTCCCAGCACAAATCCCCATATGGTCTAAGAAATAGCGGCCCCACTTCGCCAATTCCGTTATCTCAGGAAAAGACACGCACAAACATCTTCATAGTAACGCATTCTTTTATCTGGAAGAAAATTCCGAATGAAGTCAGAGCCAGCATTACCATTCAGTGTTTTAAAAATAGACTTCGACAGTCATCTTACGCTGACGAACGCAGTGTTTCTCCTCAAACTGTGCTTACACTCTAGTGACGTTTTAGAGTGTGGTTCCAGAAACATTTAGCCGTCGGCTGCGCGTAACTCAGATAACGGTTTCTGCTGCATACCCCCAAACCAGAAACGGCTTGCATGGAACGATTCGTCGAATCATTGAGGCTCACCCCCACCTGGTATTTGGTCCGCTGCATGCTTGCAAAAACGTTGTAAAACCAACATCATTTCTTACATATTTGTTTATTTACACGCATACACTACCCAGATTGCTAGGAAATATGTAAAAATACTGCATATTAATAAATCCAGCAGACTGACGTCATCTCAGCTGTAATTAGCACACGCACACCTCATAGGGCCCTCCAAATCGTCGACTCAATATTACTTTCGCCCGAATAAATCGCGAGATATTACAATAACTAGTTGGTAGAGCTACATATTTCTGATGGGCATTACCAATTCATCTTAGCCTTACCCTTCTTAGCGGGACACATACCCTTCAAACCTCCTCAACTAACTCCTTCCCCCATAGTTCCACTACCCAACCATATCTTATTGGCTATTTTACAACACTTCCTGTCATGGACTCAAACGTAGGTGACACCCAGTCATTCTCTAATGAGCTCACTGTAAGGATGCCAGACAAAGCAACATTACCAGAGTCTTTGAGTCACAAATACATTTCTGTTTGAGACACTTTTAAAGGTCTTAATATGATGCCGAACAAGAAAAACCACTAAGTTCATCGCTTCTTCATGCACGTCTGCCAATTAATAAGATGCATATCTTTAGATCCTTTATCTTCTCATAAAATCTTTATACTATTCTTATCACCGAAGCTTGGTGCACCCATGAGACTCCAGACACACAACTAAACCTCATAGGTTATCACATGTTCCGCAGAAATCGTGGTGTAGGACGGGGTGGAAGATGTTTAATTTACCTAAGGGAGCAATGTTCTCCAACCATACTCGATGAGCCCTGTCTTGGTATGATAGGTGACTCTTTGTGGCTGTTAGTGTCGACTTGATCCTGTGTCTACAGACCACCTCACGCCGATTGTGACAACATGACGAGCCTTATTGATGGACCGCACTATGTATCAACCTTACCTTCACAGTAAAATATAGTTGGCGGAGACTTCAACGTGCACGATAACTCTTGGACCTCTTTCACAGTCCCCGCAAATCAAGCTGACCTCATCGCATGCGTCCGAAAAAACGGATGGCGCCAACATGTTTTAACGCCTACAAGACAAGACCACACTTTAGATTTCATCTTTACCACAGGCATCTCTTCTGCGACTGTGTTAGTCTTGGAACAATTTCCAAGAAGCGATCACAACACACTTAACTTTATGTTCGACCTAAAAGCTGTGAAAGAGTCGACAATCATACATTACCGCCAAACTAAATTCGTCGACTGGAACGTGTTCGTCACACTGCTGAGATCTCTGGAGTAGAACACAGTTTTTCTGACCTCCGATCCTAGTATTGCAACCGAGACATTTGATAAACACTTCAGGCCTTGCATGAACATCTTGGCTCCGCAAAGATCAAAACACCGTAATGTTTACAGTGACGGCATAATTCTTACTCCAAAGGAGCAAGGTAAGCTCAAAAGCTTCAAATCACGTTACATAAAAACACGAGACTTTTATCTTATCATGCAAACGTATAAAATGTTCAATGCGATTGAATATACAAACAAAATACTCCACATGAGTGAAGAAAAATGTTCGCTTAACAGCACAGATTAGACGCCGCAGTTGATGCAGTTAATGAGACGCAGAAATAATAGGAGAGACCCCGCAATCTCAGTAGTGACACTACAGGACAAAGCCACTGTAGGTGATTTTGTTACAATTTGTGGCGTCTTCAGTTCACATTTTGCTGCTTTCTTCAACGCTAAAGGACACACGCTACCCCCACCACTTTCTGTAAGTATAAGTAGGTCCCTAAGCCATATCCCTGTTGATGCATGGCTCATACGCTCCCAGTTAGCTATTATCAAACCTTCTGATCTGCGTGGTCCTGAAGGAATTCATCCTGTTGCTCTAAAACACGGAGGGGAAGACACCCCTCCACTTCTGCTTGATATTTATACATTTTCCTAACATCAGGCTCCTTCCCCCTTCACTGGGAAAATTCTACAATCAAGCCTCGCCATAAAAGTGGCTCGCATTACGACGTCAGCAATTATCGGCCCAATAACCATACTTCAATTTGTTCCGGGATGTTGGAATGGATAATAAAACGCCGCATGGTCGAATTCTTATTATCACGAAACCGTATAAACCACTCCCAGCAAGGGTTTCTCAACAAACGTTCTTGCATGACGTGCCAGCTAAAATTTCTCAACCATGTTGGACATGGTGAATGCTTTTGATCGTGTGCCTCCTAAGCGTCTTCTGCTCAAAATTGCATCCTTTGGTATACGTGATCCATTGCATAGCTGGTTTTCT
>QNGE01001306.1:155402-172462 GCA_008508345.1 Paragonimus westermani | reverse complement strand
GAGGAGGAGGAGGAGGATGATAATGATGAAACAATACCAGCAACTTTCACACGAAACTGTACAAAGCAACAACTTTTAAGCGGACCACCCATATATTTTTAAGCTTTTCCACATTAATGGTATGAGCGGTGTTATGACAAGGCGAGTGGCTGAATCAGTGTCTACTGTGTTCGTATCAATAATTCTACATTAATCGAAATAGGTAGCGCGCTGCTTTTACTTAGTAGCGTTTTTAACGGTTCAACAAGATCAAAAGTATATCCTGTTGCTGGGTTTTTTATCGGCGGCCGATGACATCCGGTTCCTCGAGTTTACTAAGGTAAATTGTTTGTTGTATGACATTACACTTGATATTCAATTAAGAAAATGATGCGCCATACGTTAATGTAAGTTTCGGCCTATTCCTCCTGAACAGAGGTCATTGCAATTGCAGTTGAACTGCTACTTCAATGCACAGTTGAAATGACTTGATGCGTTGCGGTGCTGGATTCAGTCTGTGACTCACACTGTTCAGATGGTCATCGTTCCTTCCAGTGCAAGTCACATGACTTGTTGCTTTTTCTTCACACATTGCTGAGACTAATTCAGATTGATAATTCGTGAAAATGAACAATGAGACGAGATATTACAGTAACTTATCAGCCAAATACACCAGAATAAAGTGCTACAAAATAATCATCACAACCTTATTTACAGATGATGCTCTGGAGGGTTAGGGGAATGTCGGACGCTGTTGTGTCGCGTTTAATGCGCCCACGCAGACAGCTTGTGTGTGCCTGAGTGGCAGGCTCGTTTGCATGACTTGCCAATCACGACATGCCAGTGAGTACGTCACCTTGCCCCTATCTGCGCCTAATTGGATCGGGGCATGTGATCTTCCCGATCGGACACGTGAGCTTTAGCCTGCTTACGCTTGCGTGTTGCCATTGTCCAGCCTACTGTCTTAGTTTACAGCACTTGTGTAGTTGATGTTTCCTGTGATCCTTACCGCACGGTTGTTCCGTTTTCCACAATGCAATTGCATAGTCTACTCGTTGCAGTACACGAAATACCTTATGTAATCGTTTAGACTTGCAAAACACACCAACTCCCATGGTAGTGCTAACTGAGCGTGCAGTTAGGTTCATAAAAACGACAATGACTGACTATTAACTGACAAACGTCACAACAAAGTTTTGATGTAGTAAACTTTCTCGTATGCAGTAACTTCTAGTTACTGCAGATTTTAATATTCACCTACTTTCTGTTTGTCGCGAATCTAACTTATCGATTAACAATGGAATATGCACTTTCAACCTTAGCATCCTCGAAAAACACACCTTAGTTTGAGAAACATGTCTGCTAGTTTCGTGAGCATATTCAAATTAATCAGTTAAATGACAGATAATCGATAGACCTATTAACTCTGAAGATTCACCAAACTAAAATGTGCAAGACGCGAGAAAATGTTATACAATGATTAGGCAAAAGCGCCTTTTCCCGTAAGAAATTCCAACAGAACAGCGGGAAACATTACATAAAAAAGTGTTTCTAACATTTCAGTATAGTGATTACCGTGTCTTTGCCATAAATGTGACAAACTGTTCCAAACTCAAAAACTTAAAACAGTTCATCCCCTTCAGATGTTTGAAAAAAAACAGTTAGGAGACCGAAATTGGTAGATGCAAGCATTTCATATTTACTCGTCGGTACAAAAACTACAATAACATGAAGCGGGTTTTTATATCGACCAGTTAGGGGGCAGAGTGGATAGTAAATCGATGGGCTAGGAAAGGTAATTAAGTCCAGGGAAAAGTCAAGTTTACAAGCGACAGTTTCTGAACACACCGGGTCAGCTTCAGTCGATTGATTGCGACCACCTCAGCAAACCGCAAGAATCTTGGAGTGAAGTGATATATCAGGATTCTGAATACCCAAACTGGTTCGATAACGTGACTAGTGGTCAGGACGTGCCTTGCGACTGCGGACGCTGATGGCTTGCGCGCTTCAACGACAATGTCGTTCTTCTGTAATACAGAGTTCTACACCCATTTAGGCAAATGTTCCTTCACTATGGAGATCAGGCACCTCTCGGTTCTGCCTATGTAACTTTCATTGCAGTTACATGTAAATTGGTAGACACAATGTGAGGTGGCACCGATAGGCTGATCTCCTTTGATTGAAGGGACGGGCAGTTTCTGGGTCTGGGCTAATACACAGAGTTCCGCTGCGTTAAATGTTCGTTTAATCGAATTCGTTATTCTTTGAGTTGTTTGATGCATGCCCTAATCAAAAAATCAGCTGCAACTATCCGGTACGGACAGGCTGCTTGAGAGAAATAAATATGGCAGCAATAAAACCATACACGGATTATGGTGAATCCAGGTGGCAAACGAAGTCAAAACACGCCAACTGTATATCCTGCAGACTGAGTGTTAGTCATTGTGACACCTGACTGCTAGATCAGGGATGATAAGTAAACGGTGTACAATGTTTCACTCAGATATTAAGCAACACGTAGGGTAAACCAGTAATCCCAATAGAAGACTGGCTCACAATGCCACGGTACTATTGAACAAATTATCAAGCTGGTTAATTAGACAACCTCATCAGTTTCGATCGGCAGATCGTTTCCGGGATATGAGTTGCAACAAGGTATCGAGTAGGCTAAAGGGGAAGCATTATCACATAATATGACACCCACACCCAGTAGGGCTGTTCCGAGCAATCACGAGGTTAGAAAACAAGGGGAACGAAGCCAGCTTCGAAGTGAATACATGTGCACAACTCAAGTCAAACAGAATAGTAGGTAACTAGCCATTTGCACAACCATTACACTAATATGATAAAACAAAAACTTCTGGATCGTTTTCCAGTTTACGGTCAGAAACAGGGTAGGTGGAATATACAGAAGTAAACATTTGGGAGGGATAGAATTGGGTCAGATTTCCACATTTGTGAATTTGAAAAATCAATACAAATCTTAGCTGGAAGCAACGCACGTCAGAATTATGTCATAACGAAATTCTTAATCAATTTCAATGAAGGTTGAACCGTGACTGAATCACCACGCTATTAACAGGCAATTTTGTTGATGGTGTCAGCGCAATGTTTATGTTGTCTACGTTGTCAGATCACGTAACGTGCTTACATTGTGGGGTTCACATACATTTTGGAATTGGGAACCTGAAACACGAGCTACGGCAATCATGCCAAAAACCCGATAATTAGCGCCTGGGAAAATTTCCTGATGGCGACCGTACACGTACCCTAAGTCGAGAAGTACATTAGGAATGCCGTTCTCTGTTTGTAATACACACCTACAAAATTCCCGGCGTATTCCGACCGGTATTGCTAGATGCTAGGGGACCAAGTTGCAGACGGGCTGTCAGAAGAACTATTTAAAAAGTGAGGTAGTGCTAGTTTGGATCAAGTTTAGAACCAGCTGCCAACGAGTCTGATTGCTGGAACCAGTTCACTATGAGTATATCAACTGAGCAAGCACGTTAGTTTGTTTCTGGCACATATCGGACTAGCAGACCATGATTTCTTACTCTGCTTGGTGGGTCTATATAGACGACTACACATGCCGTCCGCTGCTTATCGTTCTTCTGAGCACTATTCACAAGGTGCGACTGTTAGCTGTCGCGCGGCTATGTGCGATGGCCTTAGTCACAACATATGTTAAAAAAGCTTTAGGTTAAACGGATTATCGGGCTTTGATTCGTTTCAGTGCGTTCGAAATAAAATGTCAACATTGTTGCAGAGTTTCTGTCACTTGAACAAGTACAACAGTGCTTGCTTTCCACACAAGTTATTCCGTTATTCGCAACTTTATCCACATATTCTTAAATTCTGTTCACAATTTACTGTCAGCTTCCGAAATTTATCGCAATATTTTCCACTGGAGCACCATTTACTTCTACTCAGTGTGTATGGCAGGTGAATTTCACTTTAAAAGCTAGCCGAAGGATAACCACATTTAAGTCTAAAATAAGGGTACGTAAATGGGCCTATCTCATGGATAGTGTACAAACACATGCAAAGATGTCCTGGCTAATCGTGGTGTTTGCCAAGTCCCTTCTGTTATCCTACCGTTTTCCTTTTCGCCATCTTGAATTCTGTATAGGCGTAAAAATAATGGGCTGCACACAAGCGAATACATCACGGGGGACAAACTGTTAAGTTCGTTCATTAATTTGACTCTTGGTATATACATTGTGCGATTAATTACACAACATTCTGCTAGTCATTTTCATGACAATAGATATCTGTTTTCAATTACAGCTTGTTGCCTGCCAAACAAGACGCTCTAACATTCATTGTTTTAAAGATGGTCACAGATCTGCTGGTAGTGGTAACTCTATTCACTGCTCAATATACTTTAAAAGCGATCTTTGAAGCATGACTGAAGCAAGGTTCCCACGCACCGCTGAGTACTTGCTAAAAATGGGATAGGTTCTAAAATGTTACAGTTCTAGTTAGTAATATTACTCAAAAAGACCAAAGTGTTCATCCAGATTAAGAGCTGGTAGCCTGGGTGATCAGTCCAGCGTTAGGAATTTTCTGATATCAGAAGCCTCTCCACCATCCGTTTATTCACCTTTGGTTAGCATTTAAAAACGTCTGTTTGATGGCTGCCTTTCGTCGCCACGTCACTTGGCCACACCAGAACTATGCTTTGAGTCACATGGCTGAAATTTACATTATAGTCAACGTCCATAACAAGATAAAAATTCCTAAGGGAACTCCCGTTACAGTTTGACGTCTGATAAATTATTCCGATATTTCTTGAAGTTTTGGTATGTGGACGTCGGTTTTTTTTCTTGTCTTTGCGTTGTTCTTTAGAAGAAAATAAATAGCTTGTTTTTGGTCAGCCAATGACGTGTCCGATTAAGGTGAAATTATCGCTTTTTACGCAAAACACTTGAAACTGATTGAGTACCAATACACAATATGTAATGCAAATTATTGACAAGAATAATAAAACAGCAAGAATACAAAACGTAAATTGAGATCTGAACTGAAAACAAAACGGTCTGCCTTATTCTATAAGTGATTTTGAAATAGTGCACTCCGAAAAAAATCAGATTGTTTTTTCTTGTAAACAAGGATTTCAATCCCAGCAGTTGCGATTGGTATGAGTGTGGCACAGTAGGTAAGAACGTTAAGTTGTCAGAGCCGTGAGATTAGAGTGAATTACTACAGTGGTCGTCTTAATACTGGTTTTAGCCTACAGAATAAAGTACACCAACAAGTGAGCTCAGCTTACAGCCAAGTCTAACAATCTCACAGTACTGGAATAATCGCGAAAGAACACACATTAAAGTTTACAGTTATAATATTCTCATGATGTAGGAGTTAAACGGAAAAGGTATAATGTGAGTCCAAATTACACCATTCTATGTTTGTTGTCACGTAACTGTGTGATTTCATGCGTGTTTGTATTCCATCAGTTTACATAGGTGTGCTAATATTTCACATATGACTAATTCCAACTCAAAAACTCTTAACTAAAAAAGCCATACAACTTTACTGTTTCATCTACGCTGATGTCCATGTTAAAGAGTCAGTGTGACGTATGAAGTAAGTCAATGCTGACAAGTATATTTTTAGGCAGATTTACAACTTTTCCGAAATGTTAATTTTACCAAGATTGCTCATTTGCTTACAGTTTACGACCTTTTAAGTCTTGCTTTTCAAAATCTTACTATTCCTGACAATAAGTAATCGAACATCAGTTTTCCACCTTCAGACACTAATCATTAAAACACATAACGGTTCGACGCAGGTGTCATTATAGCCTAACGTAGTATTTGCAGTTTACCTCACTTGCGCCGACTGTATGCAGTCACTGTCTACTGCAAACAACGGTTCGCCTGGATCAATGTTTACGTTGACGAATGTGTGCAAGAATGCTTAACAATATTATGGAAGTCCTGGGTAAAAAAAGTCTTCGGAGAAGTTTGTCATTACTAATGACATTTCATTGTGCGTACAGTTCGAACAAGGCAAGTAAAATGAAACAGCCTGTCATAGTAGCCATACCATAAATGTGGTCGATATTGCACTAGCTCACTCACACCTTACAGTTGATCTGCTGCTTTCGAATCGAAGTGTTTTTCATTGTAATGACGTTTGTATTTTGCCAGAACGTTCAGCCTCTCAGTGCAGTTGCAGTTACGGCGATGTCTCTATTGGCAGAACAGATTGATGTTCACTTAAAAAGTAATCGAACGTATGCTTACAATGTTATTATACCTCATGACGTAACAGACGATTAAACGCAATGCACACCGTGGGAACAAAGCTTGATGATCACTTGCCATCGCGTACACAAATTTAGAATACGTGTTTTCTAGGACAGTGTTGACCAATAATAGCCACTGGCTTTTTTTGTAAACTTGACTCAAGTAATTTGTTTGCCGTGAGATTAGTAACACCTGATCGTCTCATGTGAAACCCAGCATTTGGACCGTTCTGTCACCTCCCCGCGTATGCCATCTGTAGTCTAGCTTTTTAGGTTCTCATCCAAAAATGTGTAAACAAAATGTGAACAGCTCGCAAAGTATAGCTTCTCTGTTCAATGTGAACTGAAGAGAGAGAATTCAGTGGTTAACATTTGAAAAAATTTGTTTTACAGATTGCAATCCATTTGATCACTTTTTCAGAGAGCCTGTAAACATGATTTCTGTGTTGTTCGCTTTCTTCTCTTCTCTATCCAAAAATGTAACAATATCACACACCACATCTCCTTCACAGCGGTGATGATTTCCAAAGTCCTGCTTCAAAACCATAGGTTCTGACATCCTTTGTACAAAATTGCATGCGGTTAGAATATGCCTCATATGTCTCAATTCCTATTTGGTGAATGTTGATTTGTCTCGATTTGAGTAGCAAGCATTTTATTGCACGGGCCTTGAATTCATTTGTCGGCTGCATAATACCTTTCAACCTGTCTAGCAGATAGGTGAAGACTGTTCACTGACAGACACTTGTAACCCACGGAGCAATACCGTGATGAAGACGTAAGAAATTCCAGATTGGCCGGATAATTTGTCACCTCATTCCGTTCTTGGAAGAAATGAACACATTCCGAGCATCAGGAAGTGTTTACTTCGTACTCCTGAGTGATTTGTGCTCCAATAAAGCCACTTACTGTCAAACTCTTCATACTTGATAAAACTACTTCCTGAGTGCAAATATTTCTTCATGATTGGAAGTGCTTCACTTTCCGAATTTGTTTGAAGTTTTATCATTTTTATCTGAAAAGAACCGCAACTAAAGACAACCGGAGGCAAACTTCCTTCCGGTGCTCCATTTTGGAAGAGTACAGTCGAAACGTTCATTTGAATACGCTGGATGCGTTGCACACCGGAAATAAACTTGAAGGTAAGCTTGAACAGATCTATATGTAATCGTCTTATGGTTTCACACGGGTGTCTTTTTTGTGTATATAGCCTACTCATGATGATAGTTGTGTAACTGCACAAGCAAACAAGTAGCATCGCGTAGATACGTGTTCCAACCCTACTGAATAGGTCGGCATCCCCAGACTGTATAAGACATACGAACAATCTCTCTATTGTAGAATGTTTCTTTTTCAACATTCTTCACAAGATGATATTCCAATTTTAAGGATAATTAGTGGTCAGTAGTGGGAAAGATTACAGATACTATTTGAGCATCAGTCACAAACGTTCATAGTTGTTGCATTCAAATGGCCATCTCAGTCAGCCTTTTTCGCAGAAGAACACTAAACTCACGTTTCGCTCTCTTTACAGCTAGTCAGTAATGCATATCCCTGTCATGGCCAGGATTAGAACACCGACTATGCTTTCAGGAAGCAGCTGCGTCGACCATTGTGCATTTCTTTTGCATTAAGCACGACCGAAATATCAATTATGAAATCCCAACCATCCCGCTGGTGAGTAACGTTCAGGTTGCCCAAAGTTCTGGATTGACGACATAGCTATTTGAAACAGTTCATTCTCTTCAGAAGTTTGAACGAAACTGTTAGAACACGAAAACTGGTAGATGCAACTGGTAGATGTAACATGTGAATTTGAGACCGACAACTGTTTGCCGTTTCTAGACATACTCATTAGTCGCCGGGAGGATGGCTCTATCAAAAGAGCCGTCCATAGGAAATCCACGTGGTCGGGTCAATACCTGAACTTCGGTAGTTTCACACCGGTCCATCACAAACGCGCACTGGTGAATACACTATTCACACGAGCAAGACGAATCTGTACACAGGACAGTCTTGCGAAGGAATTAGACTTGATCACATCTATACTACAATCTAACGGGTATCCAAAAAGGTTCATAGAAAGGCATAGTAGACCGAAACCACCTTCCGAACAGGTGGCCACAGTTAGAAAAAAGAAGGTTTATATAGAATTGCCTTTTAAAGGTGATTATAGCATGCATCAAACAACCCAAAGACTAGTGAATTCGATTAAACGAACATTTAACGCAGCGGAACTCTGTGTATTAGCCCGGACCCAGAAACTGCCCATCCCTTCAATCAAAGGAGATCAGCCTGTCGGTGCCACCTCACATTGTGTCTACCAATTTACATGTAACTGCAAAGAAAGTTACATAGGCAGAACCGAGAGGTGCTTGATCTCCAGAGTGAAGGAACATTTGCCTAAGTGGGTGCAGAGCTCTGTATTACAGAAGAACGACAGTGTTGTTGAAACACGCAAGCAACCGGCGTCCGCAGTCGCAAGACACGTCCTGACCACTGGTCACGTTATCGACCCAATGTGTGCATTCAGAATCTTATTACGTCACTCCAATCCAAGATTCTTGCGGTTTGCTGAGGCGGTCGCAATCAATCGACTGAAGCCGACCTTGTGTGTTCAGAAACAATTGCTCGTAAACTTGACCCTTCCCTGGACGTAGTGACCTTTCCTAAACCACCGATTGACTATCAACCCGGCTCCCTAACTGCTCGATGTAAAAAACCCGTTTCATGTTATTGCAAATTTGGTACTGACGAGTCAATACGAAATGCTTGCATCTACCAGTTTTCGTGTTCTGACATAGCTATTGTTCTGTTAAATGTAGTCTATAAACCAGCGATTATGATTTTTCCCCAAGTTAAAATCACAGGATTCACTAAACTTCTTCCGTGACATTTCGCTTACTAGTGAGTGGTACTTGATTCTACGGATATAAGTTTGTTCAGCAGAACTACCATACTTTTGTCCTGTTTCTACATAGAAACCTAAAAATCGGCCTAGAGTTCAATAGGCACAAATAACTCTTGGACACTGGTCACTGGTCAACAAGAGAACACTTTAGAGTGCAGTCAGTACATAATGAAGTTAGAAAGCCTGGAGTATCTTTTTGGTGAACATCGACGTTTAAAAGACCACAATAATTTGACCGGTTGGGACACAATTTGAGTCAAAAATAATGAGACGGCGATCCATTTCACAATAGTCTTATGGACCTCTTCATAATTACATGTATTGTTGGTTTATGAAAATACACATGTATAGATCTGTATAATATGCTAGTGTGTTTTATTCGTCGAAACTTTTATTCAAAACTATTGCTCAACGGGTTCGTTTTAGGGACTGCAAACCAACGCACTCCTCAATCGAACAAACACTTCTCCGGAATCATAGGGAAGGAGTGAAAAGTTGTCTTCTTATGACCGTCGCAATGGTAGTATGACGATAGATGGCTTACTTTTCAACTGAGCTGACATAAATTTTTCCCTTGTTTTCTGTCTGATATTTCCCAATTCGCAATGTGTAATTTCATAACCCAGCCAACTCGGAAATCTCACTGGTTTGACTTGGCCTTTTCAAACGCCACTATAACAAGTTTTTATTGATTCATTTATAAATGTGATGGAGGCAGCACTCTACCAGCACGATAAGAAATCATGTAATCATGAAAAAAATAATTACCTTGATCAGTTTGATGTATTCTGTAAGCTCCCATGGCCAGGTACTTACTAGACTGTGACAACGGCACATTTAATTCACTAAAAAATTTTTTCCAAGTTATCTGATCAATTCAATAGTTCTTTCGATTCTGGACATTAATGGTTGCAACTGTATGAGCCATAGCGGCGAAAAAAATATACGGCAAAAAACATATCGACCTACCCATATTATGTATCATGTAAAATTTACTCAATCTCGATTTTAACTAAGGCCCTTCATTATAAACATCCTCTTTTTAGCATCAAAATACAGTGGAAATTCCATAAATGCCTGTTTTGATAGGGAGAATAGTGAAAACGAAATACTTAAGTTACGTGTTACATATTTTCTGTGACTCATTCGACTGAAACGGAATGCAACTCAATTTGGCCAAACCTGTATTCTGCTCAATCATACATACGCAACGTGTCAATGCTGCGTGCATCAACACTTCCGGAGTTTGAAAAAATAATGGTCCAGTTAAGACAGTGCACCTATCAACAGTTGAGCTGGAAAGCTGCAAGAACTCAGTCTTCAATTTATAAGGGCAGTAAAATGCATTTTTCTTGTCCTCAGTGGATACATCACCGGTCAACCGGAAGTGCGACAGAATCAGCATGGATGCATATGAACAGGTAACAATGAATGTGTATGATGAATAGAACAGAAAAACAGGAATTTTAAGCGCGGCTGATTCCTGAGACTGATAAGACTTATTAATGGATAGGTTTGTTAGTTACTGGGGTTGTTTGTTTGGTGTGAATAGATTACTAGGTTCCAGTAATGTCGCCATAGTTACTGATTATCGAATAGTAAACATAAACCCCAATCTGTCGATTTCGATGTTGATTACAATCAGGAAACAAATGATTACTATACTTAAGTTGTTAACACCATTATTGTTACTACACATTTTCATTTGTTTCTATTTTATGAATTGATTCGTTTGGCAATTGTTTATTACATTTACGAGTAGCTGTTACAGTAACTTGTTACATAATGTTTACCTTGGGATGTTTTCGTGTAGAATTTGGAGTTCATTTGTTGGTAAGGATATGAAGTTTTCGGTTGTAGTAAATTTCAGGTACAGACTAATTTTTGTAAAATATTATGGCTTGTTCATTGCCTGTACATCTGCACACTTTGTGGACGTTCGTGAAGTGTATCTGTGTTGAAGACACAAAAGTGCTTCCGTGCGTGCACAGTTGCTCATTTCTTTAAAAAATTCAGCCAATAGTCGATTCATGTTGGAACAAAAAAGAATGTCGTACTTCCACTTGCAGCATGCTGCAAATATAGACTGACCTGCCTTGACGACATGTAGTACCCACTAAGATGCCTGGATTAAGTTTGCATGGGGCCCACAGTAGAAATATGTAGGAATCAACTCACGGAAATAGCAAAGCAGACAGAATCCAACAAAGGTCATCATGAACAAACCAAGGTCGATTCATCCCACAGCCAGCTGAACATTTTGATGTAAACAATCATTTCTCCAAGCGGTTGAGTCCACATCAAACGGAATATTGAGAGTAAGTCTGTGAGGACACGTTACTAGGATTCTAATTATCAAGTAGTAAACTGAGTTTGAAACACTGCATGTAATTCAACTTTATCCAATTTCTACTGACACAACTGAACTCTTTCAAACAACACCCAATTATCGTGTAACCCAAAGCACTCTGAACACGTTGAGACAGTAAAACAGCAGTCAATGTGCGGTAATAGCGAAACTCTCAAATAATTCCGTATTTACATTCACCTATATCTGGTTCAAAATTAACTATTCACAACGACCATTACAAAGACAGCATATTGCAATTCAGCGCTACTATCGTGGTACATGTCAGAAAAGTAGGCGTATATCACCCTTCCTAATAGCGACACTAGACAGAAAACAACAACGCAGGATGGTACCCAGAAGGAGTAATTTTCATCGGGTGTCTTACTAACACGCAATGAAAGAAAACAGTTTGCCTCACCAATGCTGCTCACGCACAGTGTGAATATGTGGCTAGCTGACCACACAAATTAATGCACAACACAAAAGCTAACGAGCTAATGATGTTGATGAGGCTAATGAGACACGAATTACCCGAATGACCTACTAATTGTCGGGTCAGATGGATGCAAAACGTTTTGAATTGTCATCCAAACAAGGTGACCTAGCGCTGACCTCCACTCACATGTTTGTGTGGTAAGTTACTGCAACAAGTTCATTGGAAACAGTACACGCACTACTAGATTAAATTTTTGTGAACAGTAAACAAAACTTCTAGGGCTGTGTACTGCAGTGTGAACTGTAAATTTATTCCCCTTGCCGAAAACAATGATGTATATGGGAGAGATTACAGCAAGCCACTTGTTTCGGATTCCATATTTCACAATAAACAGTTGTTTGCTCCACACGATTTTGTGGACTTCGGTAAAGATGCAACTATTAGAAGGAAATTATCAGATATCTGGAAGACAGATGTCCCTCGACTGATCACCGAACCTCTTGGTTCCGGCTAGGTGACATCATTGGGTGAGGTAACCTAATTAAAAAACAATTATCAAATTGCGCAAATTCCTAGTCGCACAAGTGGCAAATGCAAACGACAGCACGAAAATGCTGACTTCGAAGTATTCACTTAGGAATGTGGAGTATTCACGTTAATATGTGTGAATCAGAATGAAACCTTCATTCACGACTGCCTGTCAACACAGTGTTAATAATGCAATTCTTCTTGGTTGTCATTTGTGGGGTGCATCATCTGGCACATCTGCGTGGATCTGTGAGCGTAAAAGCATTCTATGAAGAGTCATATTTCAGAAGAATAGTCCCGTACCATTCATATTGACAGAACTATCGGATTCTAATGGAGAAATTGTTTACCGTCAAAAAACCCACGTAATTGCTTTTTATACCGCACCGAGTAAGTCCCACTCGGATGAAAACTTTAATCCAGAAGTTCATAAAAACTACGCACTACCAGTTCAATAGCGCATGGCGGTCTCAAGCAAATTAAACGCTCTAATTCAGTTTTTCTTACCCGATTCGATTCCTCAAGCAGATTCCAGTACAATGCTTACTGTAGACAGTGGAACTACCTTCTTGTCTTCTTTTCTCACTAACGTGATATCGGTCACCAACAAACTGCACAAGCTTCAAGAAGTCTGTTCCCAGTGAAAACCACTTGCAATAGGCAGTACGGACCTCTGGTATGGGGAGAAGGTGCACGACGGTCAGTCGCTCTTCCTTGACTGGACAGCGTCTCTCTGTAACGGGGAAGTTGTCAAAGTTTCGCTATTTCACAAGTCGTCAATAGTGCACATTCTTGCCACGAACAAAATCAGAGATCCAGACAGGCTCTCATGAGGCGAAGAGTTTGATAACTGCCCCAATGCTCTAATAATAGACACAACCGAATTATCACATCGGGAAGACCAAACGCTTTCAGATATGATTAATGATCAGGTCGCTCGGTCATCCAGATAGAAGGCAGACATTGTTCGTCGATTTTAGGCGATAAACCTGCGATGAGGATTTCCGAGAAAGATCAAATTCTCTGGCTGCATTAAAAAGTTATTTCAAACTAACGATGACCAGCCGGCGACTTGTTGAGTTTCGAGTTGAATATCCTGCAAAACTGATTGAATGTGAGTGATGTCCCACATAATACTAACCGTACCTCTGGCTACTAATCGGTACTTACTTTGTCTGGAATGCGGAATGTTACAAAAATCATTGACTGCTGACTAATTCAAAGGTTTCCCATATGGGGCATTCCCAACCGGCCTCAACCGTATTCACATTAAGGGTGTTCGTTAATCCGTCTAATACTCTGCGCAGGACAAACCGAAATGCGCAATATCGTTTTCAATCGTCCCATATACATGTTACCAACACCACAAATAACGGTTCTAATTGTCCCGTTAATAACATGAAAACAACTGAGCCATACGATCAGAGAACAGATTGAAGGGAAACCGAACGCTTGGTAGAACGTAGATTGTGGTGAGAATGAAAGCGTCTCCAGAACCATCAAGAAAGCCGGACACATTAAAATAACAAGTCATGCATTGGACAATTATTGAAATACTAAATACTCATTATTATTATTAAATATAGTGATTAGCTATTAATATTATCATCAACATTTATTACTAAATTATTAGGACATCAGATCAGTCATTGGACGAATAGCGATGGGACGAAAGGACATGAAAAAGTCTATCTGCCACCAAACTAGAAGGCATGCACTTCCGAGTATGTAGAGGCTGGTCTTGGATCGACTTAAACCTTCTTCGTTAGAAATTGGATGTGCTTATCGGGATGCCAATATCCCGCCTGATGATTCTTACGCCTAAGTTTCTCTCCGGTCTTCCGCCAACGCTACTCAGAAGTAAGTATGAGAAGACAGTGGATCTGCAAACAGACTTTCCTCAATGGTTTACTCACCATACAGCCATACACCATACATCGTAGACAAGTTAAGGCGGCAAGAACATGAACACGAGAGAACCCTTAGAACAAAGAGGAAGAATAGCCACGGAGATTTCCGGAGACATTGAGAATTCAAACAAACGCTGGACTGGTTGAGTGACTTCCCTAGTGTTATCGGCCAAACCACTGTCATTCCAGAGAATGCAGCTTACAACTCTGAAGATGACGCAGACACATTATACAGTCACGCGGTATCTACGTCAGCTCACTGAATGTTGGTGGTTTGTAGCAAATCTACATTCAAATGACAACACGAACCGGTACGGTGGTACTACTAATGTGACTCACACGTCGCGCGGATGTTGGGATTTTGAAGATGCTGAACGTGGTCCCGATACATGCTGACAAAACAACTGATCGGACAATGTTCAGCACGTGCCGGAGTTAACAGTACCTCCCCTTTTGAAGTCTGGATCTACACTCAAACCATCAACTTGTACACATCTGTCTCACGTTAACGTTCCATCCATATAGCAACACTNTGCCAGTATAGAACTAAACCCTTACAGGAGTCTCGCCGTTGTCGAGTCGTAAGAGGTCAATTGCGCAAACAGCTGTTTTCCGTCATTCTCATCGGGTTTTTAAAATTACATAGGGTACATGAGTTTTATATATGAAAAACTAGAGCAAGCCAAATGGGTCATTGTCGAGTCGGCCGATATATGAGATCTCGTTTCTAGCAAAAATGACCTGTTCATGACCACGCTTTGTCCAGGTATGAGCGGTCAGGTCCGAGTGAAAGACGTCATGCACTGCACCGCTACATAGTACACTCGGAACACAAGCAAGCATAACGGAAATATTTTTCAACAATTTGTCACCCAGATCTGCCGGGTGGTCATCACAACATATACCATTTACCAGAACTCAATCTACCAATACAGTTACAGCCATCGTGCTGAGTATCATCTCCAGTCCGGCCTCATCCTGAGCTGCGGCCTTGGAGTCACACGAAATGCACAAACATTAAAATGCTATCTTCCAGTCTAGTCTCCGGAATGCACCAGCCGCCCATTTTCAACGTATGCACGGTGAATACACGCATATTAACTCTCGCCCTAGGCCCAAGGAGAGGATGGGAGAATAGGAGACTTGACGCCAAGAAATTGGACGTTCCGCAGCGGTGTTAATGGGAATGGCTACACCCGTTTTGGGAGCCGAAGCAAAATGACTAGGACTGGGTAGGCGGGGATGTCTATGAGTAGAACTATACGGGACAATGGGTGGAGGGTTCAACAGCAGCATGTATTTCGCCTACACACTCTGCTGTACACAGCTAATACCGAGAGACGACTGGCATTGTTTGGAATCAGTCGTGTTTCCACTATCCATCGTCGTATGTGAGTTACGGCAATGCTTGGGAGCGCAGAGCGATACAGAGGGACAACAATGATAGTTATTCAAATGCTTGCGCTAAAATGCTTGTATTTCAAGACAGCAGGTGGGAAGCAGCATGCCAGATCCGGTTATACTCTGATATGCGTACTGCAATCTAAATATATAGAGAATATTGTTATTTTAGAGGCAACAGAAATGAATGATCACATGATTTCGATAGATCAACGTTGGGGTAGTTAGATTGTCAGGCAAGGTACAAAAGGTAATTATCCGCTTCCAAACTCCACTCAATCGCCTGCTCACACGTTTTAAACACCGTTGTCAATCTCATCACATCGACTGTTCTAAGCATCCTGACCAGATTTGTCCGAATCATATAATCCTCCGTACAACTTGTTCTCTGTTTCTTGTGGTATTTTGACGCTCATGACATTCGTCAATGCTTTTGAAATGTGCATACCGGCGAACTCCCGCAAAACGTTACCTATGAACACACTTCGACCTAAATCCCCGCTCCACAGCTACGGCTTCTCTAAGGTACGTCACGCGCTACAACTCTCCTCCAGTGAGGTACACAGACCCTCCATTTTGTTTCTCATGACAACTGGTTTTGGCAGCCGCGCCGCAGTTTGTCGACTCGGATAACTTGAAAACCCATTGCGCCAACTGTTAAGAGGTGAACAGCAAGAAATGTTCATCAAGGTTCACGGGGGCTGTTAGCGTACACCTAGACTTTAAACAGAAACGCGATATACATGTGGTCACCGGTGGTCAGTGAGGGTCATGCAGTGAATGTAATGGCGCTTCGTTCTCGCGGGGTGCTGCTAGTTAGCCGGTGAGAACATGCAATTTCCAATCACTTCGGGATGTGCGCTTTGACTGTGGTTTCAAGCGTTCTCTTAGTTCTACCAGTGAGTGTTACCGCAACTGAAGAGAGACTGATAGATAAACATTGGGAATAACAGAACCTTACGAGCAAGTTGTAATACTCTGCGTTTCAACCACCTCGAGTGGCCTTCATCAGGAGTGGTGTAATCGAAATCACATTGACAGAGGAACATAGGTCACATGGGATTTGCCGTGGTTAGGTCAATTTGTGGTGCATCTGACCGGATTGGTCTAATCCTTTGCCCGCTGAGTGGGGGTGAGACAGATGTAGATAAGACGCGTCCGTGTCTGGTGCTGTTTATCCATCCACGCCACACTGCAGACAGGGGTTTGCTATCATTGCGATTAACACAAGCGTGCTGTGTGTAAATGGTGAGAGCTTCAGCACAGCACCGCTCCGCATACGAAGCTAGACCCTT
>QNGE01001306.1:49064-153810 GCA_008508345.1 Paragonimus westermani | reverse complement strand
TTGCGGTTCGGCCAGCAAAAGAGGTAACCTGGTCGTTTGTGCGAGCACGACAAGCATTGCTGCATTATGCACACGGTTCTATGCGGCACTGATCATATTTTCAAAGGTGTTCCTCAAACTATCTCATTCAAACAGCCTTTCGGCGTAATTCCACAGTCTTCGAAGCCTGGTTGCTGAGCCGTCGACAGCCGGTTCTATGCACACAGAAGCAAATGACTGTCAATCTTTGACTGCCGCGGGTTTGGTCATGAGTACCAATCACGACGCAGCACGATTTGCATTTCTAATTGTTCCAGTTAAGTCTTGCTGGTCCTGATTTCCTGCTGGTCACACGTTCACGACTGAGGAGGGTGTGTGAAGTGAAATCATGTGGTAAACCACCTCTTCTGATTGTCCTATTGGGAACGAACGGGACGGGACAGAGGTGCAGAGAACGCACAGATTGAAACCTCAGTGCGTTGTAGACTAGAAGTAAGGTTCGTAACTCGGGCACACAAGTTACGCGAAAATATGCGGGTTGGACAATAAATAGTCTTGTTTCATTGACCGAGGTTCCACCACAATAAAGTTGCACCAAAATTTTGACACACCCTTAGCTCGGACGCGAGTAGACGTTAGTGCACTAGCTGGTCTCAAGACCAGGGAAGAACGAATTGTTAGTCAGGATTGCATGTAGTCGCGAACGGTTTTGCAGTAGCAATCGGGTTAGCAACGGAAGATGGCACATTCCACTATCTCTCTCTCTCTTTCGCTCTGTCTCGTTTAGAACGCCAGATGGATCTAAGCAAAATCGTCAGAACCATTTTCAAAAGACAGGGGTCTGATAGGTGTGTGACAGATTGTAGAACAGACGTAGGACGACACCGTAAGCATGTCTCGTGTTTCGCCCGATCAAGTTAAGCTGGATACTTTCTATTATCACTCACCGTACTGACTACGTGTACTACAGTCTTGTCACCACGAGTTACGAATGCACTGGCTTTTGCGAACGAGGTGTGAGTTAGTTCGTGTCTCTTTTCGTATACCGGAATTATATTTCTGTTCGGTGGTCCGTGGTCACACGTGGTCACACATGCTGAGCATGTTGCACCTCCACCATGGTCTAACGATCAGTAGGATATGTGCTAGTCTTTGGTTATTTACCACAACGTGACACTACGTGAGGTCTCTTTTCACCTCGCAACTACTAGACAATGGTATCGGGACTGGGTTGTCGATTGAGGATTCTGGTGAATGTACGCCTTGGATAGTGCGGGAGGAAGATGAAGGGTGGAACGTCGGTCGCTTTTTGAAGACTTGTAGAGATAGCGTGTGGGTATGCGTGTTCGTGTCTGACAGTGGTGCCAGGATGTTGTGCGGGTAAGTCTTTCACGTTGTAACATTGAGTTTTAGATGTTTGGAAGACTTAGCGTTGAACCGAACGGTCTGGAGAAATACGATCCGGACGGGCGTCCGAAAGTTCAATGAACAATTGTTGTGCGGCCGAGAACGGAAGCGCGCGGTAGGCGAGGGAACCATGCGTGCCGTAGGTCACGGTGACGTGACTGTATGGCGTTGTGATGCGTGCGGCCGCGAATTCGCTGGCCGCTTGGAATTAGTAGGTCACCAACCTACTCACAGTACACCGTCGGTGGAGAGACGACGAGTAGGTTAGACCCAGACCAGGTAGGTCACATCAGTATATCCACTATGCTTCTGCTAATGAATGCATCAGTCACGACCCTGGTCGATTGCAATCAATCCGCTCCTCGTTTTAGAAACCTGGGTGTCTGCAATCTCCTACCCACTCATTTCTTCAGCTTTGTTGGTGTACTGTATGATGAATGGTCTGTATAACTTCTCGTAGTTCAATATGAATTTTGTTTCTCGTCCTCATCTTCTCTGAGATGCACTAACCTGCACTCCTATATACTGCAACGCTTCTTGCATTACACTTCACAAATCTTTCTTCTTAGCTTAAATCTCGTCATTGAAGTATCTCTCTGCTTAGTTTCCGAGAGATAACGGTTTGCTTTCCCTGATAGCCAATCAACTGGCTAACCAGCATTGGCCGGCTGGACACAAAAGCCCTACTCACACACCTACCGGTTTACTCCTTCGGGTTTACACCGGATATATGATGTGTGAGTGGAACAGTCAGTGGTGCAGCGCAGGCCGATTGCGGTGGTCGCTAGAACGTAGGCGTCCTTTCGCTTCGGTCACTGTGACAGGCTGAGCCGAACCGGATGCCGCCAACCAACCGTGGAACAGTCAACATTCTACACAACAGCTCCTGTGGTTGCTTGTCTCCCATGCATCCGGGTAAACTTGACTGCAGCAGGCCGCTCACAGATTAGTCATATGAGCTACATATAGAAAGTTACGCATGCGAGTCAATAGGCCAGAAACAATAGACCAGTGGCTGTTGGCAATACTGGAACCAACAGTGATATCCAAGATCTGCAAGCCTGCTACAGCTTCAGGGTATACAAACTAAGTCAGATGTGTCAATTACTTCGACGGTCGGGGCACATATTTGTACAATTGCATAACGACTTACCATAGGTTACCGAACTATACTGTCTGCGGATTCACCATATCGGTGCAAACCGTTCTGCATAAGCATGTGTGTAGATTCAGGTTCGTCTCACTTGGGGGACCTAACACCAAATGAGCTCGACATTATGTTCGTGGAACGGAAGCTTCGAAGTACCACGACAATAAATCAGCAGGGCCTATAACACAAACAATGAGATCAAGAGGAGGATAGTGCTTGGTGCAACAAAACCCATTTCAATTCAGAATGGAAGATCGGGTTTGGGATTAGCAGGAGGATGATTAGGATGAGAAGTTATTGTGACACAGTCAACAGACAAGCGTGGCATTGACTTTGCAGGTCAGTTCGAGTAAGTTTCGCACCACTCGTTGTTTAATGAAAAAATGTGACATTAGATGTTCTACCGGAAATGAAATGGAACCGTCTAACTAAAATAATGTGTCAATCGGCAAACTGTAACAAGAACAATCCTCCTTGAAAAAGCATCCTCTGTTGAAATTAGGCCACTGCACTCAACCGTTCCGTAAGTTTGATTCGTATGAATGCAAATATAAGCATTCAAGATGTTTGACTAGTAGAACATTGCATGACGTTTTCAAAGGGCTTTGCAAGTGTTGTGAACTGTCGTCATCACAATGAGAATTGCACTTACCAGAACAGAGAGCAAATTAATTCACAAAATGTGTTGCAGAACATGACAGTTTATGTCTGCATTTCATGTAGATTGGAGCCTACCGGTAATACGCGATGAGGTCAACTCGAGTGTTTGACCGAATAAGTCCATTTCGCGTAATAACACTGCAGAATCATTACGATGTGTTCGCTTCACGAGAAGTAGGTATCGGAATCCGTATGTGAGATTGCTGAGCTCTGCCTGCCAAATCGTGGCCGGTTGGAGATAGTACGAAGCAAATTCATACAGTGCTTATCGCTAATTTGAGGCCGCTCTTCTCCCAAGCTCTTTATCCATCAACATCTTCAGTTCTGATAGCACCGACCAATCGTTACATCAGAGTCTGAGATTCGTGGTAATCATCCATGCATCACATCGTTTCCACTTCATGAAAATGGCCTGTTTTAATATCAAGTGATAATCAACAACTAATCACTCGTATCTACCCTTAGTACAAGAATCGGACTCCATTATATCGATGTAGCTTACCTACCGCTAAGAAATATATCATATTGTCATCCTCCATTCTCCACGTCTGCCGGAAAGGTGTTATGCACTGTTGCGTTCAAACAACTCCACACGAATCCACTCATCAAATGGGAAACTCGGAAGAGAATAGAACTGTTCGATCGCCGAGATTGCCCCTAACGTACGACTGGGATCACGAAGTCGCACACTAATTAGCGTCAGTGAGTGAATCCCAACCGGCTGCTCGGAGAAAGCTTAGGTGAGACGTCTTCAAGTTAATCTAACGGGAGCTGCATAGACATCGAAAATCACTCTCGTGTTCAGGATGTTTTCACGTACACACGGCCGGTCGACTATGATGTCCTGGCTGAACTGTGAGGAAATTCTCAAAAATCGATCTGGCACACGGTTCATTCGTGTTTCCTGGTTGATTTGTCGGTCCGTGAGAGCCCATATGCACCAATGAAACTGCTCACCCAACCCCAGGAAACCACAACCAATCTGGATTTGGATGGACGCACACCTCTGTTAGATCAGCCACAAGGGTGATTATTCGTCGGTAGTAGTTGCGGCGTTCGTGACTCCGATTGTTAATGAGTAGACTTATGTAAACACTTCCGTAGACAACACAATTCAGTTGTCACGTGCCAACCACACCATGTTTCAGAAAGCGTAGTATTTAGTGATGAGTAGACCGTGCCGAAACAACGGAAACTACCAGCCATAGCACAAAATCTCTGAACGCATAATTCACACTGATCTCCTGTCCAGTGTAGCATGCTATCACCATCCGCAAGTCGGACTGCTCAACAGCAATCGACCCACACCGTTCAATGAGTTGAGTTCCAATGATTGACGTCAGCTTGACTGAGTAGTCCAGGCGCGTCCGGCATGGCTGAGGATAACATATATATATATATATATGCATACATGACGCAGATACCTGAAACAACCAAATTCCATGAGGAAATTGTGCCGAAAAGGCCACCTGAGTTTTATCAGAAAGATGAACTACTCAATGTGGTGAATTCAAACGAGTTTATGTTTGCAAAAGCGAGTTGGAACATGGAGAGTGGCAGTGACTCATCAGTGTGAGATTTACAATAATTTGAAACCGTTTGCATATCCACCAGTTGAGGGCTAGGGTGAATATCCATTCAGTGGTTTGGGAAAGGTCTCTAAACCCAGAACACGGTAAGATTCAAGAGCACGTTTTTACGAATACACAAGGCCAAATTCAATGGACTGGATGCGACCGCTTCAGTAAACCACAGATATCCTGGACACGAGTGGCGCAGTGCAATTCCGAATGGGCAAGCTGGGTTCCATAGCGTGACAAATGGTCAAGATGAATCTAGCGGCTGCACGAATGCGGCTAGTAAATTTGCATCGAACACACTGTCAACTCAATATCACTGTTTCGCTTGTTCATACTATTTCGCATATCAACCGTCGATTACACGGCAAGAAGCTATATCAACCGCTATATCAAGCTATATCACAGTGAATCCCAGTGAGTACGCAATAAACCGATCATCAGTACAACCGAGTTCGCTCTCGTTATCTTTACTAATCATGGATCATGAGTATCAACTACCCTCACACGGACCAAATCGTGTTCACGCCGAAGGTCAGTTTGACAATCTAGTCGATCAATGATCAGATCTTCAGTCAATTACTGCTGACAATCTAGACTAAATTAAAACTGAACTCACTGATCTGGTTGATGGATCCAACATGACTCCGGTTAACGGCTGGTGTGCCATCACGAAGCAACATCAGCGATTGTTAGATGAACTTAAATCAAAAATGCAAACTATGCCAATGGAGACGTCGCTTCTGACAGAGATACACACATATGCAGATGATGGTGTCATTGTTAAATGACCAAACGACAGTTCGGCAACCAGACATAATGGACAATGTAAGCTGGGTTGGAGGCCTCATAGAATGACGTCTCCAACCTCACTTACAATCACGTACGATTTATGAGGTGGCGTACAAAGCGCCTAAATATCCGGGGTCTGCGACTTCTTAACTCAACCGTCTCCCTAAGACGCGCAAGTCCGATACATCACTTGGGTCCATTCCAGCCATGCCAAATCACTCACATCAAATGTTCGAACGCTGGTCGGTCAGCGTTCTGACACCACTAGGACAAAAACTGCTGCCTTATTCGGCGATTGTTGCTTCCGAAGTGACCAGCAGCCTAAGCAACATCAATCCTACCAATGAAACGTTGTACCCTGTAGACATCCAGGCACTGTTCACCAGTGTTCCGCTACATGAGATAATCTTTTATAATCAAGAGTTCCTTGAAACAAGTCATGTTACTTGGTCGGCGTGAACATTTACTACTGTGTATTGAAAGTGCTAGTTTCCGTTTCCTTACTCGATGCTACCACCGAATAGACCGGTTAGCCATGGGAACTCCACGAAAACTCATGGTAGTAAACATTTTTATGTCAAGAATTGAACGAATGTTGGCAGCGGATGTATCAGGCTTCCCACACTGCAAATACTGCATCGATAGCACGAACAGTCAGCCGCTCCATATAGACCATATTTGATTCGGTGGTGATTGTAAGCAGTTGCAATCTCAACCTGAACGTGACATGTGAAATCGATACCGATGATTGTTTGCCGTTTCTAGATGTACTCAAAACTGTTTGGGAAGATGGTCCAACTCCCGTGATCATGTGGACACTTGGAATTCAGTACCTCCACGTCGATCCATCACAGGTGCGCATCAACTAATAAATTATTCACACGTGCAAAACGAATCTGCACAAGAAGAGCCTTTTAGAGGAATTCGCTCATTTGTCAGCCCCACTCCTCGTCCTCTTCCTCATCATCATCATCATCATCATCATCATCATCATCATCATCATCATCATCATCATCATCATCATCATCATCATAAGTGGAACTAAACGGTCACTTTGATTATTTGCTAAGTAATCGTCTGTATCTATCTGTTATATAGCCGGCAGTAACTCTGTCGTCCTCAAAACTTCTAAATTGCGTCTGTCATACCTATACATAAACTTTACCTAGCTAACTGTGACTAAGTTCTAAGATGTACGCACTGTCATCGACAGAGTTTGATTGCAACTAGTCATTGAAATTCATGTGGGTAAAAAGAAACTTGAATCATGCGGTTAGACTAATGTAGTTGACTTTGGGTCATATAGGGCGTCAGTGTTGACCTCATCAACCCATTCATTCCCTGATTACTCCCCTAATGATAATCTCTCGTTACAGCATGATGTAACTGCGACGTTTTTCACATAACATCGTGTCGGTGAAATTGGGCATGTTCATTAAATTAGTTGTCATGGTTACCCTGGCAGTTTTCATGCGATTTTTCACATATATGCCACATCACATCCATCCTGATAAGCTAAAACTATATTCTTGACAGCTTTTACAATATGGCAATCCTGATAGGTTGATTTTAACAGTAACTAGTAAGAAGTTTCGTGGTACCTGTGGCTATTGGGAGGAAATACGCTGCAACTTATCAGTCTGGTTGGCCACTTTCAAACCCCTAATGTGGGTCTTTCCTCCCAAACTGCTGTAACCATTTATTTGTATGGGCTTCTCACTGGACTGACAAGAGAACACATATCAACCGACGGTACACTAATTCTGGTACCTGTGTTGACAGCAGACTAAATGAAGTCGTCGAGATATTACAAGATGATAATGTCACATGGAGATGAGTATGAACGATCGACCAAGGAAACTTCCCCCGTTCTTATTGATTCGCCAGATAACAACATGTCTTGTTAGATATCTTAACATCACGCAGATTACTTATATAAAAATGGGAAACTTACACAACAAGGAATGCCATTCACACAGGACTTTTGTGATGTTGTAAATTGTGTACATACACGTTAGCAATGGATAATAATGTTTTCATTCAAAACATTCACATAATAGTTTGAACTTTCTTACGTGATGTTTAAACAGAATAATTAGATTCGGATGTCACATGTTTCATATGATCTAATTTGTATGCTGGGGCAGCGTCTTGATGACTGCAAGACTCAGTAACAGGTTTCGAACGCGTATGTTGCTGCTTACAATTTCCTAGAAGTGTCAATTTTACATACGGAGCAGTGATTCATGTTGATAGACGTTTCAGTGTGAGTACTTAAGATCACAACCGATTTTGGATACACCATGACTCAAACCACAATTTACTAAGATAGCATGTGTCTAATGTAAACCATACTTGTATAAGTTCAACATTACCAACAACGTTAGCTAACTCCAGAGTTGAAAAACACCCAGATCTTTACGCAACATGTACCACCAAACAACCTCTCTTTTCAATTGCATACGAACAGTGCAGTACTGTTTGGTGATCTTATGGACATCTACGCTCAGAATGAAAAAACATCTTTCATTCCAAGAAACGCATCTGTGGAAACTATGGACATAAACACCAGCAGTTTCACTGATGCATATATCGATGATGACAAGGTCTCCTCATCATGATGGGACTTAGTGGCTGGTATAGATTTTGTAGATGGCTTGGACCCTTAGTAAACACATACGTCCGAAGATACGCTTGCCTTTATCGAGAACATATACGAATGAATGTTACTAACTGATAATCTACGTCATTTCTGTCTATTTGTTGTTCATGTACATACCCATGGGTAATGTCCTTGGTACTATCCGAGATTTTGTGAAAAAACACCATCTACTCCAAGACCTACCTGTGATTTAGTTGTGCAAACATCTTGCTTCGTATGTCACTAACGAGCAGTTTTTATTCAACGGGAAAGTTCACCTCCGATCGGACGATAAACTCGTGATCGCTACTCTCGAATCTGTGGTATCTGATTCTTTAATGGATTCTATCGAGAAATTTACGCAAATTATTGCCACCTCAATATATCTGTCCTGAAAATACGTGGACGACATTTCTGACATGTGAGTCACGTGTATGGATAACAACCCCATGCACACATTCAAGAAGTCTGTATCTGGATGGTGGAGTTACTCTTGGAATCTAGGCGGAACATCAGTTACTCTAGACTACGTACTTACTTGACATGAATATGAATTTCTAGGAAGACATACTTTTCGCAAGTGAGCGGACTAGTCAACCAGTACACCGAAAGCTTTGTTACGATTGCGTATAGACGAGAGTTCGTGCGAACAATCTTAGCCTTTGCCAAATCTGTCTGTTTAAACACGTCACCGTAGAGTTTAGTTTTCTGCATTAAGCCCTAATACACAGTGCATATCATGCGAGCTTTGTTCACAGTATACTCTGGGTGCTCGAATCACGACAGCCTTTATCACGAAAGCCGGTGTTTACTATTTGACCTTTGGAAGTAATGATTCAACATCCTCCATCGGAAGAATGGTAGAAACTGCTAAACCTCACGTATGCGCCAGTCAAGCCCACTGTGCTACAACAACCAACTCGCGCTCATCAGCACCGTTTAATGACCCAGTATTTAAACTCGACAATTCAAACAGTACATAACTATTTAACTGAACTCGTGGTATTGTTGTAAACCCTTGGCTGAATACGCTCGCCCGTTCACGATAATTGGTCAAGAAGGTCTGTAAAACATAATTTGGTGAACCTTCTCATCTGGCCTTCAACTATGCTCGTTTCATGGTGTCGACAAATCTTTCAACTTGTCCGTTCGACTGAGGATGGTAAACTGGAGATCTCATGTGTTGGATGACTGGCCGTTGACAGTATTTTTCGAAGATGGTGGAGGTGAACTGAGAACCGTTGTTTGTGACCAGTGTTTCTGGTAGTCCGAAACAGCTGAACAGTTCTGATGGCTTCTGTATAGTGCTGTCCATATTAGGCCACCGTAGGCTGTGAACTTCTGGCATTTGGTGTGCGCATTGACGATGACCAGATACGTTTACCCACTAAGGGTCCAGCAAAATCCGTGTGGATCCTGTGCCAGGGTCTTTGCGCTGCTCGCCCAGTGTGCAGTTCACATTTCACGGGGTTTTTCGCAGCCAGATAACACAATGTGTATTTTGGCAGTGTTTCTCAATTTGCTTGTCCATTCGTGACCAGTAGGCAGAAATGCGCGCCAAAGACTTCATTCGGTTGATCCCTGGGTTTCCACTATGGAATTGCTTGAGCACTTGTCGTTGGAGGGCTTTCGAGACTGCTACCCTGTCAGCGAACATGACGCAACCATCCACAATCATAAGGGCTTCTCAGTTATGGAGGTATTCTCGTAAGTCGTCTGTGAGGTCTGCCTGCGACCAAGTGGTGCGAGTGAACGTCATTACTTGCCTCAAAATTGGATCCAGTTTGGTGACCTCTTTGATCATTCCTGCCCTCATTGGAAGTGCTCGAACAGCATCGCTGAGGATGAGGGGTACATAGAATTCAATGTTGATCGCTGTGATTATTGTGTCTTCGTCGTTAGGTGCCTGTGATCTGATGAGTCTGGATAACGTTTCAGCTTGACCAAAGCTAGTTTTGGAACGGTACTGTATCTCGAATTCGTAGGCAAGAAGCATTGTTGCCCATCTTTGCGAGCGATTATTCGTGTAAACTGGGACTTCTTTCTTTCAGCCGAACGCCGCGAGCAACGGTTTGTGACCTGTAAACAAAGAAAAATATCGCCCGTACAGCACTTTATGGAGCTTCCTCACTCCAAAGATTATCGCCAGGGCCTCCTTCTCGATCTGACTGTAGTTTTGCTCAGAGGTTGTAAGCGACCATGATGCACGCGCGGTTGCCTTGTCCTTTCCATATGGGAACGTATGTGATATCACAGCACCTATTCCCTAGTTGGATGCGTCTGCAGCCACGGAAAATGGTAGCGTCGGATCATAGTACGCAAGCAGGAGGTCTGATATCAGCAGGTCTTTGATGCGAATAAGGGATTGAGGACGTTCCATTGGTCACTCCCACGTAGCATCCTTCGCGAGTAAACGGTTCATTGGTGTTCAAATTCGATTGAGTTCTGGGAGGAGGAAACTGTGGTGGCTGACCAGCCCCAGGAAAGGGCGTAGAGTTAGCATGTCCGTTGGAGGTGGCATCCTCTGTATGGCCTCTACATTGACCGAGTCAAGTCGCCGGCCATCTTTGTCCACAAAGAATCCAAGGTGTTTGATGCCGGGCATTCCAAAGCCGCATTTGTCGTCATGAAGCCGGAAACCAAACGAGTAAGAGTTTGGTCCAGCTTCTGCTCCAGATCCTCTGCATTGTGGCCCATGACTATGATGTCTTCTAGGTAGGCAGCCGCACAGGGAATATCTCTGAGCGTCGTATCCATCACCTGTTGGGAAATGGCTGGCGCTATCTTTACACCGAACGGCAGGCGGTCTAATCCGTAAGGTCCTTTGTGAGTATTAATTGTTGACAATTCCTTGGACTCTTCAGCAATTGGCAGTTGTAAAAGAGCCTCGGCCAGGTCAAGCTTCGCGAAACATTTCACGCCAATCAGCTTTGTGAAGAGAAAATTCTCGGTATCGGCAAGGGATACTGATGCGTCTCGAGGGCGTCATTTGGACCTGCGGAGTGGTCTGCACAAAGTCATATTGGTCCATTTACCTTTTTGACCACAACGATAGGAGCCGCCCATGCAGAATAGTTCACAGGTTCAATGACTCCAGTCTGCTGAAGACGTTCCAGCATACAGTACTGGACGCTTGGGTCGAAATACCGGCCTCGCTCCAGGAGGGAGAGATAAAACTGCCTTAATTTTAGTGCAACAGCCGAGTTCTTCTGCGAACACATCCGAGTGTCTCTGCCGGAAAGCATTTGTGAGTTGAGAGTTGACTTCTGCAGACCTTGCGGGCTTCTGCTGAGCTTGAGTTCGGTTACAGATTTGGAGTAATGGTCTGTCAAATAGGGACAGTTTGTCGATCCAATCTAATCCAAGGAGGTTAAGGCCAGGATTGCGGGTCACATTGCAGGTACCTTTGATTGGCGATCCGTTAGGGACTGCAATGCATTGGACTTCGCCAATGATTGGCACTCGACTGCTGGTGACGCTTCGAGAAAGCTGGGTTGTTGGGGACATTGTAGATTTATAACTCAGGTGCCAAGTGCTATCAGAGGTTAATGTAATGTCGAATGTTGTATCGAGCTGCAATCTGACCGACCTGTCGTTGATGAAGACGGATACGTACTTTCTGCGCGTTAAGTGGTCGTCATTTTTTGCTGCCAGAACAACCTGAGCTCTTGGGAAGCGGGACATATGTGGCCTGCGAGAGTTCTGATTGGGCCAACGCTGACTTTTCTTAAAACAGCAGTAGTCTACCTTGTGGTCTTGACAGGAGCAGTGGATGCATCGGTGTTTTTTGAATGAACAATATCGGGCATAATGCTATCCACCGCATTGCCAGCATTGTGTGGGAGGTTTCTTTTGGTCGTCGCGTTCTGACTCTGTTGCAACCTTGACTGGGACATTTGTAGGTACCGTGTGAACCTCTGAGTGACTGCTGTGTTCGATCATAGCAGTGTCATGCTTCAGGTTCACCAGGCGCTGGCATTCGGCAGTGATACCCCGCGGGGTACTATTGGAACATTATTCTGATATCTGCTTCATTTGGTGATTGGAGTCCACAGAAAAAAACTAGACATTTGAATTGATCTTCAGTCATTGTGCGAAGCTTGAACCGTTCGCACTCCCGATTGACTACTCCAGTTTACGTCAGCCAGTCATCACCTTCTGACTACAAGAGCTTCAGGCACTGGTAGCGTATGTTAAACAAAGATGACTGGTCGCCAGATATTTGTGATAGCGTCAATGCTCATATCCCTCGAATTCTTCGACAATGTAAAACCGGTGTACCGTTCGTTTTCTAGGGTACCCAGTTAACGGAGCAGCAGCCTCACCTTTCGAACATCGTCAGCGTCTGTCAGTTCCACCTTAAAAACATCTTCATACTTTTTAAACCAAGACTCGAATGTAGCGTCAATTGCAAGATCAAAGCGAAACTCATTGATAGAGTTAATCAGGGATTCTGGTGCAGGTTTGAAAGATTCGTTTGATCCCACTGTTGGCTGCTGAAAACTCAGCTTCTGCGTCATTGTTTCCATCAGTTTTAGCTGCGCCTGTTCGAATTATATCTGCTGCTATTGAAGAAGAGTTTGCACCTGCTCGAATGTTCGTGACATCATGAGTTCTTCCGTCGTCAAATGTTGTAACCCTTGACTCAGGAAACTGATTCGTCCACGGTATAAAACAACGATTGATAGGAAATCGGATTCTCCTCCTTGATATGACTAACATGACATATCTTTGTCCCAAAATTCACGCAGCGGTCGCACTTAATTGCGTCCAAGACAAACCAAATGGTGGGTACAGAAAGCAACTTTGTTCTGCTCCGGTAACGTGTACGACAAGGAGAAAATCGGATAATATTTACAGGATGCTTAGTGACCTACTGATGTGACCGCAAAATACGCTTCACCAGCGAGATGTTTTAACGCGCAAACTTCTGTATAGGTCATTTCAAAAACAACCACAAACGCGTGCACTAATTTGCACGAAAGACACACTCACATACATTGGGTGACAGTACGTTGTCATTCGTTTTAGTGAAAGTTCTCACACAGCATGTACATAATGTTCCAATAGTCTCTATTTGACCGTCGTGTTCGGAGCTTGTCCTTTTGTTCCCGAATGTCGCCTGTGGGTGATACACTACTTGTGAGTAGTATACTACTTAACGAAACTGCGTGTTATACAACACTACCAACATTCTCGAACCAGAAAACCGAAGGATAGACATCAAAAAAGCAGCTAAGGTCACTAAGCCACCAATGAGCATAACGAAATAGAGGTCAGACAGGTAGGAAATAGCGAAGGTCAACTCCCGAAAAATGGGTTTCTTTAAAAGTTAACCCGCACGTTAACTATAATTCGGGAGCACTTTCCTAGAGCCTCTTCCCAGATGGTTCGTAAGTGCGGTAGGGAATATTGTAATGACAGAACATTTATACGATCCTGGTCATTGAGTGAGTTCTACAAAGGTAGTCATTGATTTTGTCAGACTACGAGCGGGCATGCTTAAGCATTTGCTGGAGCAATTGCGATATATCATAGGAGACCCGCCTTATGGTCACAGAAACAAACGGCTGTGATCTGTCAAGGTAACAGCAGCAGAGGTTACTTGTTCTTCTCTTCGTAGGTTTCTCTTCATCTCTTCATTTCTTGCCGGATTCACTCTGTCCCTTTCGTTCTTCACCGAATGGCCAACTTGAAGCGAATAGCTGTTCGTCTCGATTGCTAGTAGTTAATCAATTAGTCAAGGCATGCACACTTAACCACATAGTAGTACATGTAATCACTCTTTTTCCGTACCTTAAAACAACTGTTGTCTATTGCGATTACTCACACCCGTAGTTTTAAATGAATTTCGGGTATAATTTGGACATTACCCACAATTTTTCGCGGCTGTCACATTCCCGTAGACTTTCCAGTCGGCCCATTTTGGAAAAAAGCACTAGATTCGAGATTCGTCCTTGTTGGAGCTCATCAACAGTGCATATCCTTGTCAAAGCTGGGACTAGAACTTTGACCACGCTTTCATAAGGTAACCGTGTGGACGACTTTAAATTAGATACGACCGAATCATCATAGGTAAACGCTCAGCCACATACAATTGTAATTAATGCTCTGATAGTCCGATCGCTTCAAGAGGGGACACAGCAACCGTCGTATTAACTTCAGTCGATGGCCCCACGAATAGGAATTTCTTTCCAAGTTGAAATCACAGAGATCGTTGGCCTGTTGAGTGGTACTTCGTTTACTGATGAGTAGTGGAAGCTTTTGAATTTCATGTAAATTGAACATCACTCAAAATTGATCGCAGCTTCTGCATCGCCGCAGACCGTCCCGTCGGCCCCTTTTGAAAACAAGCACTAGACTCGAGAGTTTTAGGCGTCCCCCCTAAACCCTTGTTTGGGCGCACATACGTTTAGTTCCTTGACAGACAGTATGCCTGACTCCCGAATTCTGTGTGGACGCACAAGTTTGTCCTAATGTTCCTACGTTTCATTCTAGCTAAAGCATTTCAACACGAACTTACCCTGTTCCGACTTCAGTACTTTGTGCTTCACTGAATAACGACAGAGTAGCGAACAAGACTTGTTCTCTGTGTTTGATTATCAGGCTAATTACAACACCATAAACAGTGACTAGCGTGAATCAGAAAAGCGGTCAATATAGGTTATGGATGACGCGTTTGCTATCAGTTACGCAGTCACTGTTCCAAATAGTGGGCTTGATTGATTGTGGATCAAGGGAGGTCCAGTTTCCAAACGAACTTCTTCTGAGCGCAGTGTTCAGGGTTGCGCAATCAGATGCTAATGGCTTTGGCAACGGTCAACATTCAGAATCCCTCCGTTTTTGATCGATTCCTTGGCACTTGGTAGACAATCTGAAATGCATCTTTCTTACTGACAAAATGACTGAAGTTCGTCAAATGAGCAACAATAACGCTTGAAACCGTTTTAATCACACCACTGTTCAACCACACAGGATGGTTTTCAAGCACTCTGTCCCACAATCGCCTTGGAGTACGACCAATATATGATGCTGTACACGAGCAAACAAATGAGTACACACAATAACTGGTTATAGAATATGCATGTTCGTCTTTGAGTTGTGACATGTTAACAGGTGTTGAAAGGAAACTCACGCACAATTGAGCGGCAAGGTAGATTGCTTCGACTGACCTTCTGAGCTTTCTTGAGATAAATTCGGTCGTGGTGTTTCCCTTGAAAAGAAGACTAATAAACGTAAGTTTATTATTCACAGTGGTTGGTTTAAGTTTCAACCCTAACATCTGCATCGCCTTCTGAATGAGATGCATTGGTTAGCCACTCTACATGAACACTTCTTGTAGAAAATCTAACTCAGCTTGTCAAGTGTCAGGGGTGCGGATCTTTAACGCTTTATCCGTCAGGCATCGTATGAGGCTTCACTTTCGAGTTTGAAGAACAAAACTGTCACAGTGAATTTACTGGCCATTCCAAGGTTATTTTCTGTACACACTTCGACGAATTGAACCACATTCTCTTCTTACTCTGCCAATATCCAGAAAATTCATTCGACCATTTTTATCTGACACCCTGGCGAATTAGATACTGCTATGAGCGGAGTTAAAAGCTACCACAACTCTGCTCATTTTAGCGCTCTCGTTGGTGACGCAAAAAATATCGTCAACATAGCATCTGTGAAACGTAAATTGTTCCTTGACCTCACTCAATTGGTTAGCCTACAGTTTACTCGTGAAAACGTCAGCTAACAGGGGACCTAGAGGCGAGCCCATTGCCACTCCATCTCTCTGTCGGTAGATCGTACTGTTGAACAAAAACTTAACGTTCCTTTCTAAAGCACCAGCATTTCTCTTAGTTCATCTTTTGAGATGCCCAAGTGTTTGTTGTTACGCTCGATGTAATCGCATAAGTATTCAGTTGTCTCTTGTACAGGCACGTTCGTGAATAATGAGACAACCCCGAGTGAAAACATTATTTGTTTGTTCAGGTTCAGCTCTTGGATTACATCAATGAAACGAAACGTATCCCGGAGATTGTGTTTTTCTAGCTTCAACCTGATGGGTTAGAGCAGACCAGCAAGCCATTTGGCCAGAGCATGATAAGGCGAGTTGCACATATCCAAAATGGGCCTCAAAGACAAACCTAATTTGTGCACTTTGGGAAGACCGTATAACCTAGGGATTAGTGTTCCACTGGGACGGATACGCTTGAAAGTGGCCGGATAAATTATCCCGAGAAAAGGTTCGGGCGGACGCTGGACCTCCTTTGGCCCGCAATCAATCAAGCCCACGATTTGGAACAGTGACTGCGTAACTGATAGCAAATGCGTCGTCCATAACCTATATTGACTGTTTATGGTGTTGTAATTAGCCTGATAATCAAACACAGAGAACAAGTCTTGTTCGCTACTTTGTTTTTCTCGTGGCCTCACTGATTGGCTTAATAAACAAAGGCCTTTCTAGACCTGTGTTTGTCTGGTTTAATACAAGACGGGTGGACTCGCGATACACAGTTCACCATTTTGTTCGCATTCAAAATGGTTACATCTGTCAGAACTGGTTAGTCGATATACTACACCGGTGATGGCGTTGCAAGCTGGAGAGCCGTGAGTCAACCTACCTATCAGTTCTGTGGTGTCGACCGAACACGTTAACGGAGGTATGTTGGGGTAAGTGAGTTGAGGGTTATGAACCTCACAGAACAAACGGCCATCTGACAGCGACCACCTTAATCCAATGTAGAATTATTATTTGTTCATCAGACCCAGTTTGGAAGTCTACCTAGATAGCTGTGGACAAAGTGATCCCACTACACTCTGATAGTTTTTCATACACACTCTGTTTGACCACAGCACGGCGCAGCACATCTCTGTAACCACCTAATACACCCAAGCATCGTTAACAGCGTCGTGTTACTCTTATCTCCAATGTCGACTAGTGATTTCTGAGAACATTAAAAGGCATACCGTTGAAATGGTGCAAAACTGCCATCTCTTTGTAACTGCAAGCAGGTAAGCAAAGCATATGCAAATATATAAAAAATGCAGTGTAGTCTCGAATTCTGTTCTTGTAGGAGCCCATCACAGAGACGAGCGTGCCTACTGCTCATCATTCACAAATGACGGTGGCTCAGGACATATTTATTCCAATTCAGTCATGCCTAGGATTAAGCAGCAGTGACGCGGAAGTAATGAAATTGTAGCCTTTGTTTCCAATCCTAGTCGTTGCAAAACTGTGACAAGTTCAAAACTCGAGTCTTGTACTTTCTTTCGAAAGAAACCAAATAGGAAAATCATAATCAAATGTGCTGACCATGAGTGCGTGACGTTCAGCTTGTTTATGCCACCCAATTGCAACATAAGAGGATCAGCTACCTGGCCGCACATAGTACAGAAGCATATTGCTGGCTGACACACAAAATTACCATTCGACTAAACGAGTGTTCATCGTCAAGTGTTAAGTGTAAGCTGGGACATTATGACCGGACGAAGGCGTCGGAGGACTGAATCTGTAAATGAAATCAAATCTTCCGCACTTGTACAATCCTTCAATTGCTGAGTCCATCACACTTCTGTCGAAAACGATAATGTAGATGACGGGGCTAGGGCACTGGTTGACCAATTACCACCGGTTAAGTTATTCCTCCACATCTTTCTCACAAAAATGTTAGCAACAAGCATCTTAACTCTCATACTAACATAATCTACCCGAAAGCCGTTGAATGCGTATCGCTGGCATAGCATAAATAAAAAAACTTGGACACCTTGATAGAGAAATTTGTCGGAATAGCAGTATGTAACCATCTACGGTAGCTTCGACGCTTGCACTCTGATGTGCCGGTCCAACAATGCCTGGTCAAGAGAACATCAGATAATTTGTGAAGCGGACGTTCGTCAACAATCAACTGGATTTGCGGTAACCAGGCTTTATTGTCAGTGGTCTTATTAGCAAGGGAATAAGCCTTGTATGACTAGCTATACCTTCAGCGTTTTTTCTGTCCACGGTGCTGTGAAGCATCCTTCAAAGAATCAGCTACCCCACCGTGATTTATGACGCATGGACCACCAAAACCATCCTGCTGGAAAAATACTGCTTTTTGTTAAGTTGGAGAAAGGCAAGCAAGATTCACTGTTTTGATTGCCATCTCATGTGACTAACACTCTGGTAACAAGATAGGACGATGTCAGATTTAATGTCGCTGAATAGTTTTCGTCGAAACATCGAGTGAAGCACACATCTTTACTTCCAAAGATCGTGTTAATGCTCTCTCCACATGACAGAGCCATTCAGACACGATGATGCAGTAGAATTGGGGATGTCCGTATAAGCTTCGCTACAGTTATCCATGAGTTAATAGACAAAATCGACAGAACGAACTCCCAAAAATTAAGGCAAACATTTTCTGGTTCCGAGCAAGTGCAAAAATTTTGGCTATGTTGATTGTGTATCCAAACGAATGTATTCGTGAAAGATGGGGAGGCTTTAGTAGAAGTCCTGATTCAGTTGTTCCAACCTGTGTGGACAACAAAGGCCATTCCTCCATGCTAGGACCACGTGATAATAGTTCTTATATTCAAAAAAGTTATCACGAACTCTAGCGAAAACCATAGTGGAATTAGTCTGCCTCAGTCATTTCAAGGGTTCTGGCATCCACGGTAATTCTTCGACTCATTGAAGTTCAGGAAGTAAACATTGGGGAAGAACAGACGGGGATTCTCTCTGGGCGAAGTTTATACGTCACTCTTCGTCAAATTCCGGAGCAACGTCATGCGTACTACCAACCAATAATCGCCGTATTTCTCGACTATAAATGTGAGTTCGATTCGGTGAATCGACCCACACTATTAGAGTCGTCTGAAAGCAAGGGTGTATCGACCAAGTGGGTCGGTATACTATCGGCGCTTCATCCCCATAATTCAGCTCAGATTAAGGCTTATAATGAACTGTGTGACAGTCTTAGCGCCAACGTAGCGCACTTCGGGCTGTCCATTTTCATCATTTTTGATTATTTTGCAATATACGAAATAATGGAGGATTCTCTCTGATACTCACTAGATGCCACAGTGGGCCTCCCACCTTCTGAAAGACTGAATGATCTTGATTATGCAGATGACAGAATGTTGCTGTTTAACAAATTTCAAGTAGCACAAACAACGCTAGACGCCATTTCGCGTTCTGTTAAGTGCTTCAGAAGGCGCTTTCCAGCCCCAAAATGCAGTGCTTCTGCAAGATTGATGTGATTACGTAGATTAATGTGAGATTATGAAGTTATGGGAAGTGCTGACAGAATGGAACAGAAATGGGTGTCTCTAAAGCTAGTGCTGTGTTCGCTAATCTGAGGTACCTATAATGACGCTTATGTATCTCTCTGATGCTTAGAGGTCGCGTGTATAAGGCCGCATTGATAGATGTATTAATTTACAGCAGCTAGACTTCAGGGTAGAAGAAGTGAACCGCATTCAGGTATCTAACCGCAAATATCTGCTTTCCTTTGCTCGTGTCGGGTGGCACCATAGGGCAATTAACGAAGAGGTAGTGGGCACTGATTGTCAGAAGGATTTTTTTGTTAAGCCCTTACAGTTGCACAGATTTAGATAGTTAGTTCATGTATTAAGGATGCCAGCTAGTCACCTGTCGTCCCGAGTACTCTGCCGACACTGCGACCGACTGGCGCAAGGTGCGAAGTGGTCAGACGGTCACCTGGGGTAGAGAAATGAAATCTTTCATGGAGGGGTTAGCCACTGCACCTCGGGTTCGCTTTCCAGGCTGGGAATCTCGTAACTCCCAGAGTCGGTGGCTTGAGATGTTAGATGAGATGACGGCTAACTGAGCTCAACGGCGTGAATATTGTCGTTGTTGGCTGGAGTCGACTCTGAAGTGAGTGCATTTACCGACGGTGAGCAGTGAAAGTCGGAAGGAAGCTGTATTGATGAAGACGATTCCCTTCCCTTACAGCTCAGTTGTTTGCTTGCAAGGTGCAGGCATCTTGATACTGTATGTTACGATATAGAGAGGTGTTTTTTGAGAGTTAGGTCCGTTCCCTCTTCTCTCATTTTCCGTTTCTCTCCCTGCACAATGTTGACTTCTTTTGTTGTTTTTGGTTGTGTGGCAGTTGGGCTTCAACGTGAAGTAATGGCGTGTTGCTATCTGTGATGATGATGATGATGATGATGATGATGATGATGATGATGATGATGATGATGATGATGATGATGATGATGATGATGATGATGATGATGATGATGATGATGATGATGATGATGATGATAAGGAAGAGGACGAGGAGTGGGGCTGACAAATGAGCGAATTCCTCTAAAAGGCTCTTCTTGTGCAGATTCGTTTTGCACGTGTGAATAATTTATTAGTTGATGCGCACCTGTGATGGATCGACGTGGAGGTACTGAATTCCAAGTGTCCACATGATCACGGGAGTTGGACCATCTTCCCAAACAGTTTTGAGTACATCTAGAAACGGCAAACAATCATCGGTATCGATTTCACATGTCACGTTCAGGTTGAGATTGCAACTGCTTACAATCACCACCGAATCAAATATGGTCTATATGGAGCGGCTGACTGTTCGTGCTATCGATGCAGTATTTGCAGTGTGGGAAGCCTGATACATCCGCTGCCAACATTCGTTCAATTCTTGACATAAAAATGTTTACTACCATGAGTTTTCGTGGAGTTCCCATGGCTAACCGGTCTATTCGGTGGTAGCATCGAGTAAGGAAACGGAAACTAGCACTTTCAATACACAGTAGTAAATGTTCACGCCGACCAAGTAACATGACTTGTTTCAAGGAACTCTTGATTATAAAAGATTATCTCATGTAGCGGAACACTGGTGAACAGTGCCTGGATGTCTACAGGGTACAACGTTTCATTGGTAGGATTGATGTTGCTTAGGCTGCTGGTCACTTCGGAAGCAACAATCGCCGAATAAGGCAGCAGTTTTTGTCCTAGTGGTGTCAGAACGCTGACCGACCAGCGTTCGAACATTTGATGTGAGTGATTTGGCATGGCTGGAATGGACCCAAGTGATGTATCGGACTTGCGCGTCTTAGGGAGACGGTTGAGTTAAGAAGTCGCAGACCCCGGATATTTAGGCGCTTTGTACGCCACCTCATAAATCGTACGTGATTGTAAGTGAGGTTGGAGACGTCATTCTATGAGGCCTCCAACCCAGCTTACATTGTCCATTATGTCTGGTTGCCGAACTGTCGTTTGGTCATTTAACAATGACACCATCATCTGCATATGTGTGTATCTCTGTCAGAAGCGACGTCTCCATTGGCATAGTTTGCATTTTTGATTTAAGTTCATCTAACAATCGCTGATGTTGCTTCGTGATGGCACACCAGCCGTTAACCGGAGTCATGTTGGATCCATCAACCAGATCAGTGAGTTCAGTTTTAATTTAGTCTAGATTGTCAGCAGTAATTGACTGAAGATCTGATCATTGATCGACTAGATTGTCAAACTGACCTTCGGCGTGAACACGATTTGGTCCGTGTGAGGGTAGTTGATACTCATGATCCATGATTAGTAAAGATAACGAGAGCGAACTCGGTTGTACTGATGATCGGTTTATTGCGTACTCACTGGGATTCACTGCGATATAGCTTGATATAGCGGTTGATATAGCTTCTTGCCGTGTAATCGACGGTTGATATGCGAAATAGTATGAACAAGCGAAACAGTGATATTGAGTTGACAGTGTGTTCGATGCAAATTTACTAGCCGCATTCGTGCAGCCGCTAGATTCATCTTGACCATTTGTCACGCTATGGAACCCAGCTTGCCCATTCGGAATTGCACTGCGCCACTCGTGTCCAGGATATCTGTGGTTTACTGAAGCGGTCGCATCCAGTCCATTGAATTTGGCCTTGTGTATTCGTAAAAACGTGCTCTTGAATCTTACCGTGTTCTGGGTTTAGAGACCTTTCCCAAACCACTGAATGGATATTCACCCTAGCCCTCAACTGGTGGATATGCAAACGGTTTCAAATTATTGTAAATCTCACACTGATGAGTCACTGCCACTCTCCATGTTCCAACTCGCTTTTGCAAACATAAACTCGTTTGAATTCACCACATTGAGTAGTTCATCTTTCTGATAAAACTCAGGTGGCCTTTTCGGCACAATTTCCTCATGGAATTTGGTTGTTTCAGGTATCTGCGTCATGTATGCATATATATATATATATATGTTATCCTCAGCCATGCCGGACGCGCCTGGACTACTCAGTCAAGCTGACGTCAATCATTGGAACTCAACTCATTGAACGGTGTGGGTCGATTGCTGTTGAGCAGTCCGACTTGCGGATGGTGATAGCATGCTACACTGGACAGGAGATCAGTGTGAATTATGCGTTCAGAGATTTTGTGCTATGGCTGGTAGTTTCCGTTGTTTCGGCACGGTCTACTCATCACTAAATACTACGCTTTCTGAAACATGGTGTGGTTGGCACGTGACAACTGAATTGTGTTGTCTACGGAAGTGTTTACATAAGTCTACTCATTAACAATCGGAGTCACGAACGCCGCAACTACTACCGACGAATAATCACCCTTGTGGCTGATCTAACAGAGGTGTGCGTCCATCCAAATCCAGATTGGTTGTGGTTTCCTGGGGTTGGGTGAGCAGTTTCATTGGTGCATATGGGCTCTCACGGACCGACAAATCAACCAGGAAACACGAATGAACCGTGTGCCAGATCGATTTTTGAGAATTTCCTCACAGTTCAGCCAGGACATCATAGTCGACCGGCCGTGTGTACGTGAAAACATCCTGAACACGAGAGTGATTTTCGATGTCTATGCAGCTCCCGTTAGATTAACTTGAAGACGTCTCACCTAAGCTTTCTCCGAGCAGCCGGTTGGGATTCACTCACTGACGCTAATTAGTGTGCGACTTCGTGATCCCAGTCGTACGTTAGGGGCAATCTCGGCGATCGAACAGTTCTATTCTCTTCCGAGTTTCCCATTTGATGAGTGGATTCGTGTGGAGTTGTTTGAACGCAACAGTGCATAACACCTTTCCGGCAGACGTGGAGAATGGAGGATGACAATATGATATATTTCTTAGCGGTAGGTAAGCTACATCGATATAATGGAGTCCGATTCTTGTACTAAGGGTAGATACGAGTGATTAGTTGTTGATTATCACTTGATATTAAAACAGGCCATTTTCATGAAGTGGAAACGATGTGATGCATGGATGATTACCACGAATCTCAGACTCTGATGTAACGATTGGTCGGTGCTATCAGAACTGAAGATGTTGATGGATAAAGAGCTTGGGAGAAGAGCGGCCTCAAATTAGCGATAAGCACTGTATGAATTTGCTTCGTACTATCTCCAACCGGCCACGATTTGGCAGGCAGAGCTCAGCAATCTCACATACGGATTCCGATACCTACTTCTCGTGAAGCGAACACATCGTAATGATTCTGCAGTGTTATTACGCGAAATGGACTTATTCGGTCAAACACTCGAGTTGACCTCATCGCGTATTACCGGTAGGCTCCAATCTACATGAAATGCAGACATAAACTGTCATGTTCTGCAACACATTTTGTGAATTAATTTGCTCTCTGTTCTGGTAAGTGCAATTCTCATTGTGATGACGACAGTTCACAACACTTGCAAAGCCCTTTGAAAACGTCATGCAATGTTCTACTAGTCAAACATCTTGAATGCTTATATTTGCATTCATACGAATCAAACTTACGGAACGGTTGAGTGCAGTGGCCTAATTTCAACAGAGGATGCTTTTTCAAGGAGGATTGTTCTTGTTACAGTTTGCCGATTGACACATTATTTTAGTTAGACGGTTCCATTTCATTTCCGGTAGAACATCTAATGTCACATTTTTTCATTAAACAACGAGTGGTGCGAAACTTACTCGAACTGACCTGCAAAGTCAATGCCACGCTTGTCTGTTGACTGTGTCACAATAACTTCTCATCCTAATCATCCTCCTGCTAATCCCAAACCCGATCTTCCATTCTGAATTGAAATGGGTTTTGTTGCACCAAGCACTATCCTCCTCTTGATCTCATTGTTTGTGTTATAGGCCCTGCTGATTTATTGTCGTGGTACTTCGAAGCTTCCGTTCCACGAACATAATGTCGAGCTCATTTGGTGTTAGGTCCCCCAAGTGAGACGAACCTGAATCTACACACATGCTTATGCAGAACGGTTTGCACCGATATGGTGAATCCGCAGACAGTATAGTTCGGTAACCTATGGTAAGTCGTTATGCAATTGTACAAATATGTGCCCCGACCGTCGAAGTAATTGACACATCTGACTTAGTTTGTATACCCTGAAGCTGTAGCAGGCTTGCAGATCTTGGATATCACTGTTGGTTCCAGTATTGCCAACAGCCACTGGTCTATTGTTTCTGGCCTATTGACTCGCATGCGTAACTTTCTATATGTAGCTCATATGACTAATCTGTGAGCGGCCTGCTGCAGTCAAGTTTACCCGGATGCATGGGAGACAAGCAACCACAGGAGCTGTTGTGTAGAATGTTGACTGTTCCACGGTTGGTTGGCGGCATCCGGTTCGGCTCAGCCTGTCACAGTGACCGAAGCGAAAGGACGCCTACGTTCTAGCGACCACCGCAATCGGCCTGCGCTGCACCACTGACTGTTCCACTCACACATCATATATCCGGTGTAAACCCGAAGGAGTAAACCGGTAGGTGTGTGAGTAGGGCTTTTGTGTCCAGCCGGCCAATGCTGGTTAGCCAGTTGATTGGCTATCAGGGAAAGCAAACCGTTATCTCTCGGAAACTAAGCAGAGAGATACTTCAATGACGAGATTTAAGCTAAGAAGAAAGATTTGTGAAGTGTAATGCAAGAAGCGTTGCAGTATATAGGAGTGCAGGTTAGTGCATCTCAGAGAAGATGAGGACGAGAAACAAAATTCATATTGAACTACGAGAAGTTATACAGACCATTCATCATACAGTACACCAACAAAGCTGAAGAAATGAGTGGGTAGGAGATTGCAGACACCCAGGTTTCTAAAACGAGGAGCGGATTGATTGCAATCGACCAGGGTCGTGACTGATGCATTCATTAGCAGAAGCATAGTGGATATACTGATGTGACCTACCTGGTCTGGGTCTAACCTACTCGTCGTCTCTCCACCGACGGTGTACTGTGAGTAGGTTGGTGACCTACTAATTCCAAGCGGCCAGCGAATTCGCGGCCGCACGCATCACAACGCCATACAGTCACGTCACCGTGACCTACGGCACGCATGGTTCCCTCGCCTACCGCGCGCTTCCGTTCTCGGCCGCACAACAATTGTTCATTGAACTTTCGGACGCCCGTCCGGATCGTATTTCTCCAGACCGTTCGGTTCAACGCTAAGTCTTCCAAACATCTAAAACTCAATGTTACAACGTGAAAGACTTACCCGCACAACATCCTGGCACCACTGTCAGACACGAACACGCATACCCACACGCTATCTCTACAAGTCTTCAAAAAGCGACCGACGTTCCACCCTTCATCTTCCTCCCGCACTATCCAAGGCGTACATTCACCAGAATCCTCAATCGACAACCCAGTCCCGATACCATTGTCTAGTAGTTGCGAGGTGAAAAGAGACCTCACGTAGTGTCACGTTGTGGTAAATAACCAAAGACTAGCACATATCCTACTGATCGTTAGACCATGGTGGAGGTGCAACATGCTCAGCATGTGTGACCACGTGTGACCACGTGTGACCACGGACCACCGAACAGAAATATAATTCCGGTATACGAAAAGAGACACGAACTAACTCACACCTCGTTCGCAAAAGCCAGTGCATTCGTAACTCGTGGTGACAAGACTGTAGTACACGTAGTCAGTACGGTGAGTGATAATAGAAAGTATCCAGCTTAACTTGATCGGGCGAAACACGAGACATGCTTACGGTGTCGTCCTACGTCTGTTCTACAATCTGTCACACACCTATCAGACCCCTGTCTTTTGAAAATGGTTCTGACGATTTTGCTTAGATCCATCTGGCGTTCTAAACGAGACAGAGCGAAAGAGAGAGAGAGATAGTGGAATGTGCCATCTTCCGTTGCTAACCCGATTGCTACTGCAAAACCGTTCGCGACTACATGCAATCCTGACTAACAATTCGTTCTTCCCTGGTCTTGAGACCAGCTAGTGCACTAACGTCTACTCGCGTCCGAGCTAAGGGTGTGTCAAAATTTTGGTGCAACTTTATTGTGGTGGAACCTCGGTCAATGAAACAAGACTATTTATTGTCCAACCCGCATATTTTCGCGTAACTTGTGTGCCCGAGTTACGAACCTTACTTCTAGTCTACAACGCACTGAGGTTTCAATCTGTGCGTTCTCTGCACCTCTGTCCCGTCCCGTTCGTTCCCAATAGGACAATCAGAAGAGGTGGTTTACCACATGATTTCACTTCACACACCCTCCTCAGTCGTGAACGTGTGACCAGCAAGACTTAACTGGAACAATTAGAAATGCAAATCGTGCTGCGTCGTGATTGGTACTCATGACCAAACCCGCGGCAGTCAAAGATTGACAGTCATTTGCTTCTGTGTGCATAGAACCGGCTGTCGACGGCTCAGCAACCAGGCTTCGAAGACTGTGGAATTACGCCGAAAGGCTGTTTGAATGAGATAGTTTGAGGAACACCTTTGAAAATATGATCAGTGCCGCATAGAACCGTGTGCATAATGCAGCAATGCTTGTCGTGCTCGCACAAACGAGCAGGTTACCTCTTTTGCTGGCCGAACCGCAAAGCCCTATATCGTCTCTCAGCCATTGTATCTATCTGTCTCTCTTCAGTTGCGGTAACACTCTCTGGTAGAATTATGAGAACGCTTGAAACCACAGTCAAAGCGCACATCCCGAAGTGATTGGAAATTGCATGTTCTCACCGGTTAATTAGCAGCACCCCACGAGGACGAAGCGCCATTATATTCACTGCATGACCCTCACTGACCACCGGTGACCACATGTATATCGCGTCTCTGTTTAAAGTCTAGGTGTACGCTAACAGCCCCCGTGAACCTTGATGTTTTTCGGCACAAACATGAACATTTCTTGCTGTTCACCTCTTAACAGTTGGCGCAATGGGTTTTCAAGTTACCCGAGTCGACAAACTGCGGCGCGGCTGCCAAAACCAGTTGTCATGAGAAACAAAATGGAGGATCTGTGTACCTCACTGGAGGAGAGTTGTAGCGCTCGACGTACCTTAGAGAAGCCGTAGCTGTGAAGCGGGGATTTAGGTCGAAGTGTGTTCATAGGTAACGCTTTACGGGAGTTCGCCGCTATGCACATTTCAAAAGCATTGACGAACGTCATGGGCGTCAAAATACCACAAGAAACAGAGAACAAGTTGTACGGAGAATTATATATATATATGCAGTACGCATATCAGCCAATTGTTAAATGAAATGCTCATCCACGCGTTATGGAAGGTCTCTGGTTTGAAAGCAAATAATGGCTGATGTGTTCAATCATTCGCTATGTTGGACCTTGTTCCGTTGAGCCAATTCATTTACGCATTCTCGACGCTACACTTGTGAATGGCAAATTAATTAGGTGACGGAGTTAGCTGATGATCCCTATTGGATACTGTGAATAATGGGTTGTTTAGGGGCAGAACCCAGCACAAATCATCGGCGGGATTCAGTGCTTCAATTCAAACCAGAGAATGTGACTCCAATCGCTGATCACGCGCACATCGTTGAGAAGTGGGTTGGGTAGAAGCAGTTCATCTGAAGTTTATCGAGTGACTGGTATAACTGGTTCTGGCATGCTGCTGCCCACCTGCTGTCTTGAAATACAAGCATTTTAGCGAAAGCATTTGAATAACTATCATTGTTGTCCCTCTGTATCGCTCTGCGCTCCCAAGCATTGCCGTAACTCACATACGACGATGGATAGTGGAAACACGACTGATTCCAAACAATGCCAGTCGTCTCTCGGTATTAGCTGTGTACAGCAGAGTGTGTAGGCGAAAGACATGCTGCTGTTGAACCCTCCACCCATTGTCCCGTATAGTTCTACTCATAGACATCCCCGCCTACCCAGTCCTAGTCATTTTGCTTCGGCTCCCAAAACAGGTGTAGCCATTCCCATTAACACCGCTGCGGAACGTCCAATTTCTTGGCGTCAAGTCTCCTATTCTCCCATCCTCTCCTTGGGCCTAGGGCGAGAGTTAATATGCGTGTATTCACCGTGCATACGTTGAAAATGGACGGCTGGTGCATTCCGGAGACTAGACTGGAAGATAGCATTTTAATGTTTGTGCATTTCGTGTGACTCCAAGGCCGCAGCTCAGGATGAGGCCGGACTGGAGATGATACTCAGCACGATGGCTGTAACTGTATTGGTAGATTGAGTTCTGGTAAATGGTATATGTTGTGATGACCACCCGGCAGATCTGGGTGACAAATTGTTGAAAAATATTTCCGTTATGCTTGCTTGTGTTCCGAGTGTACTATGTAGCGGTGCAGTGCATGACGTCTTTCACTCGGACCTGACCGCTCATACCTGGACAAAGCGTGGTCATGAACAGGTCATTTTTGCTAGAAACGAGATCTCATATATCGGCCGACTCGACAATGACCCATTTGGCTTGCTCTAGTTTTTCATATATAAAACTCATGTACCCTATGTAATTTTAAAAACCCGATGAGAATGACGGAAAACAGCTGTTTGCGCAATTGACCTCTTACGACTCGACAACGGCGAGACTCCTGTAAGGGTTTAGTTCTATACTGGCATCATACCGCTCGAATGATAACGAACGGCTGTTGCAAGTGTGCGCCTAACGCAAGCGAGCAATCACCTCACCGATCGCAAGCCCGAACTGTCGGAAACTGATCGGACTACCGGTAAAGCATGTGTATCAAGTGTGTCTAATGTGGAACCATTTCAGTTTTAACTTTGGTAATCCCAACAGCTGTTATCTCGGAATTTCGCGAACCATTTCGACAACAGTTGGTACTTTAGTAACAACCTTGTTCACGAATTGAACACACACTGTATGCCATGTATGTAATCACAACAGTGCCTTTTGTTCACGTAACAAGTTAAGGCGGAATCTACTTGAACAGCCCAGATGTACCTGGTCCTCAATCGTGACACTTGACTAAATGAGAACGTTATGGAAATGACATCAGGTGACACCGAAATCCAAGCCAGGGAGAAAAGGAGAAGCGGTAATTCCATTGTTGATGTTCAGGGAGTCCGGCCTCTCAATCTTCAAATATGCACACACCCAGCTCTCCCGACCACGATCCGGAGATGTCTGGCAGTCTTGTGCGACACCTACCACATTCTGTGGATGAGTCGGCCCAACGGTGTGAGGTGTGGGTTGAGTAGATGATAACTAGGCCGAAGGAAATGAACACATCCACCGGAGGGTTAGTCACTGAATGGTGGGTTTGTCGTCTGTGTTCGGGTTCTCATGATTCATGGAGTCTGTGTTTGGAGACTTTGGGTGAGGCGGTGGTTAATAGGTCATGGTGTCATGAATACAACCATATTTTGGCCGAATTGTCTGAGCAGTAGGAGTAATCAATGATGGAACAATGAAAGCCTTGAGGATGCTATCCTTCCGGTGTTTAGTTGTTTGTTTGCAAGGCGTGCGCACCATGACCTCGAATGTTAGGGTTTAGCTTTGAGTGTTTTCGACAATTCGGCCTCGTTCTTTCCACAGCCTTTTCTTCCCAATTATGGGGCGTTCCTCTTCCTCCATGGTTGTGTGACAGTTAAACATCTGTTAATGTCTTGAGTGCACTGCAGCCTACGGTGTGGATTGTGATGGCGATAGTGATATTCATGATGATGATGATGATGATGTCATTTTTTTAGTTTATGTCATTAGGAAGTGTTGTTTACCATGACTATGCGTGCGCTTCGAAACAGCTAGCAGCCGGTTCGCTTCTCGACGTTTGTATTCCGCTTTGTCGAATTTTACCTAATTGTTCTGGCTGAACTACTCCATTCTGTAACTTCGCTTTCTCCCCAATACACAATCTCATCGGTTGCATTGAATATCCGACAACGCCCTATTGCTGACAGCATGCCTAATCATAATTGTTCCATCAGTTCTTCTCTCGTTTGTTACTCGTAATTCCTCTCTCCCGCTCTCTCCTTCCTCAAGCGCCATGATTTCCAAATATGCGGTGCTAACCGGTCCGGGCTATTATCAGTTCTTATTACGCGGAGGTTGTGACTACAACGAGTGGCTGTTAACCTGTTCCGTGTGATTTAATACGAATTTACCACAGATCACGGGAATCGATGCCCCGAGTGGAAATTGATCTTAAGACTCGGTATTTTCATGTTCGTGGTGAGACAACTGGAGCCAGTATGAATGGTGTTGGTAGCAAGAGTGTGGAATGATTCGAAACCACATGCTACACTTCGGTTTGTCCTACGCAGATTACTAGACAGATTAACCAACACCGTTAATGTGAACACGCTTGAGGCCTAATGACAGTTTTTTGGTTTCTGTAGCAAACACAACCACAATGATATTGACACCATAATAGTATTGCAGTATGATATTATCTTGATGTTACCGATATCAATAGTGATCTAAAGTTACCGCGTTGGCGATAGTGGTCAGCAACACGTCAGATCTACGGGGTTTGATAAAGTGTTGCTATATGGATGGAACGTTAACGTGAGACAGATGTGTACAAGTTGATGGGTTGAGTGTAGATTCGGACTTCAAGAGGGGAGGTACTGTTAACTCCGGCACGTGCTGAACATTGTCCGATCAGTTGTTTTGTCAGCATGTATCGGGACCACGTTCAGCGTCTTCAAAATCCCAACATCCGCGCGACGTGTGAGTCACATTAGTAGTACCACCGTACCGGTTCGTGTTGTCATTTGAATGTAGATTTGCTACAAACCACCAACATTCAGTGAGCTGACGTAGATACCGCGTGACTGTATAATGTGTCTGCGTCATCTTCAGAGTTGTAAGCTGCATTCTCTGGAATGACAGTGGTTTGGCCGATAACACTAGGGAAGTCACTCAACCAGTCCAGCGTTTGTTTGAATTCTCAGTGTCTCCGGAAATCTCCGTGGCTATTCTTCCTCTTTGTTCTAAGGGTTCTCTCGTGTTCATGTTCTTGCCGCCTTAACTTGTCTACGATGTATGGTGTATGGCTGTATGGTGAGTAAACCATTGAGGAAAGTCTGTTTGCAGATCCACTGTCTTCTCATACTTACTTCTGAGTAGCGTTGGCGGAAGACCGGAGAGAAACTTAAGCGTAAGAATCACCAGGCGGGATATTGGCATCCCGATAAGCACATCCAATTTCTAACGAAGAAGGTTTAAGTCGATCCAAGACCAGCCTCTAAATACTCGGAAGTGCAAGCCTTCTAGTTTGGTGGCAGACAGACGTTTTTATGTCGTTCCGTTTCATCACCAACTTACCTGGAACTTCTTGCAACTCAGTTTGATGGCTACTATCCAATGCATGACTCGATAATTTATAAGTATCCGGCTTTCTTGATGGTTTTGTGAAAGCTTTTGTTCATTCCACAATCTACACTCTACCAAGCGTTAGGTTGTCGTTCAGTCTTTCCAAAAAACTTCAAAAAACTTTGACCCCACTATTCAGTTTAAATGTAAATTTTTCTTCTTTATGAGATACTTTTTTTCAAGTGAATCAAGGATGAAGACGAAATCATTATACGAGATTTGAGAGCTATTCCGAATTTCCTCTTGACTGCTTGTTGTATTCTCTCCCTGTATTCGTCTGTTGCTGTGACTGCTATGGAGTTATCAGCGAACGCATGTGGGGGGTCTGATACTGTCACCCGTATTCCCTCAGCTTAAAGCGAGCTGCTATATACCTGAAGGAGTCGGGTGCCTCGTCAATGCTGCAATTCAATTCGAGGGAGTGGCTGAACCCTGCATTCAACATTCTGTTTGTTATGCTTCCAGTTCCACTTTCCTTCCGTGCTTTATGAACGTCCATTGAACCGACAGGTTCTATCGGTTCATGGCAACCGCAAATTGTTCGACCACGTTTTCAAGGTCTGTATGTATATTTTAGAAACATCCTCAAACAGCTATAACCAGAGCGTTCAGTGTTATCAAGCAAAAACGTGCGCGCGTCAAGTGCTCTATACTTAGCTGTTCAAGACAGGTATCACAAGTGTTAACAGAGCAGCAAGTGGCGTATTACATTTCTGTGTTAAAAATCGGAACTATTCTAGTATAAAAATATGCTAATACAAACCACCTAGCCATGAGGTAGTCATTCATGCCCTACTGTTTATCCAACATATCTCTCATATTCACGTTGCTGAGAGGTCCGTACTCGACACATTTCAGACAAGATCCTATCTACACGATCATGTGGCACAGTGAAGTGAAACGAGCACGTGACAGTGAGTTGATAAATTGACAATATATGACGACAGAAGGAACACAAATAACGTTACTGAAACATATCAGTCGGAATAAATTTGATGACAGGTGATAGAAATGCAACAATCTTTCGGGAGCGAAGGAATTTTTTATAATGTACAGCTTCACTGGTGAAATGTACAGATTCCAACAAACAGACGGGGGGTTTGACAATGTCGACTGATATGAATACCAGTGCCAGTTATTCACTGCAATATTTGTCTTCTTGTTTGCCCCGGCATAAAGTTCAGTGGATGTCCAGAAATAAACATCACCCCCAGGCCAAACATGTTTGTGATCATATCACGACTATTACATCGGTCCCACTGCTCACTAGTAGTCTTGTTCTACCGTTCAGTATTTCCACAGTAGTTCATCTGATCGTATCAAGAGTGAATCTGTAGCATTAGGTCACCGACAGCATGGGAGAAGTAAGTCAACATTACGTACATTTGTGAAAGATCACACAGATATCAGCGACTGGATCAGCAACTGGAATGAGTCTGGCTAAAACTCAGATTTCCTTACCAGTAAGTCTCTTTCAACGTGGTAAACCTGTAAGCTGATTGCCAGTCTCACAGTAAGTAATTGTTTTTCAAAGTGCTTTGATTCCAATACGTTTTACAAATAGTAAAACTACAAATTGCTGCATTCTATGATAGTGGGTGTGTCTTTTTTGAGTAACTCTACACATTTTCTCATACCCACAATTACCCCTGACACACGGTTCCTGTTGTAGCTAACTACCTTCATTATATGTACGTTTCCGGTTAGCTGGTTACAAACCAAACAGAAATAATGGATGCAATATTCCCTCTAAAAAAGAACGCTTTCCTGTGTTCCTCTCAGAATGCAGGTCAATTTGATTCCCTCCAACACAATCGATATGAGTAACACACGGTGTGTAACGTAAAACTACTTCATGAGTCCGTTAAAATACACAAGTGGGGTTGGTTAGTGTTTTCCTGTTATCGAAGTTATGCTTAATGTTGGAAGTGAAATGGACTCTGTACAATTTAGTTTGCTGTCGAGTGACCAGTACGAGCAATTTATTGTAAGCAGCATGCGGTCTACTCAAAAAGACCAAGAATCGATTTCGAAATTAACAGTGAGACTGTTCACAACCTGCTCCGACCACAACTGTTCTGACGACAAACGAAAGAACTTATCTAACTCTTGCTACCGAAAAATAGGTAATGTAATTGTTTTTTATTCTCGAAGCCACCAGTAAGGAATAACGTGACAGGACTGGATGATTCCGTTCAGTTAATCGTCTTACACATTATCAAGAAGTGGAAGGTATTTTCCATTTTACAGAGCCGTGCTGCGTGCTGTCGAAGCGACCTGCAAATCGACATTGAATTTAGCCAGACCGGTTGACCTTGGGCTTATGGGAAGGAGTAAACGGAATAGTGATACGGCTCAACTGTCCACATTTTAACGTGACCATACACTCTAGGAGCTAGCGGAAGGCAATAAATTATATTGCAAAAGGCTCGCTCTACATTTCCAAATGCTTGGTTATCTTAAACGGAAGTCCCGGGCTACTATGTAACAAACGTCATAACAGTTGAAATAGAAATTCTTCACCCAAAATTTCCCGTTCAATAAACTGGCACTCATATAGACATCTGGTCTTGGGTTGATTACTCTAGATCAGTGAAAGCCGTCGCTGTACACTGTCGCATGTGGAGCAGGGAAATTACAAAAGCCAGCTTGAAAAACCTGCCAATAAATGTAGCTGTTTTATCTTAAACCAAACGGTTTTATGCAAATCACAGTGACTTTGTATCCATGTTACGTTGGTCGGTAAATCAAATGCTATCGCTGCTAGCTTCTTGGTCCAGACAGGCACACTGTTTTATTTTAGAGGGAGTATCTGAAAATGTATAGAGTATGAGCTGTAGTGTACAGTACATGTATTTGATGGTTCTACTTGATACGGTTAGTACAGCTCTTTTGATCACAACGGTCAAAGTTGGCTGAACGCAGATGACAATCTCAAACCAATAGGAGTGTAGTTCACATCTCGCTTAGCCTGGCAAATCTCACATTAGATTAATGGGATAGGTGCAGGTCAGATTTCAAATTACTACGCCTTATAAAGAATGATCCCACCTCAGTCTCTAAGTGTGTTTTTTGTCTGATTCTAAGCGTTTCGTTTGCACAAAGAGGTAGTCTAAACAAGTAATTTCGTACGTCAGAAATTTTTTCCCGAAGGAATTTTGTATGCTTTTAACGGTTGTGACAAATGGAATAAAAAACTGTTCGAGCGCAACAGAACCCGTTAATGAGAAGCAGCCCACATATGTGTTTCTCGTCGATCTGTTATTAAGTTAAAATTATGAATGACGCCCAGTCTTTTCCCCATGGATCATATGAGGACAAACAAGTTTTGACTGCTCTGACATTCCAAATGAGGTGAATTTTGGGAAACACCTAATTCATTCACAAGAGTTGACCCTATTTCACCAAACTATTCGAAAAGTGTTTCACACCTTGAATTTGAATGCATTAGCAACTAACGTTACACCTAAAACGTAAAACTATCGTTTCATTGACTAGTGACTATTATGTTTGAGCATTCGAATCTGACATAAATATCGTTGAGATACTCAGTTGAAAATTTAAAAACAAACCAGAAGAGCTGTTGAGCGACTCGATCAGACAGAACTCAATTCACCAAATTCGTTTCACTGGCACAGATGCGTTGAGAAGTTCTTGTCTCTACCTCTATGTCATAGAAGATTCCGTCATGAGAATGTCAGTCGTAGTTAAGTGATCTCACAATTATGCCCTCCAATTTTCTTCACTTTAATGTTTAATACATATTGCCTGCCCTCTAATCTCACACGAGGCACTAAATTGTTGCCATGCTGAAAAAAATGTTACTGTGCGATTCAAATTTTCTTTTCATGCACTCAGTTTTGTTAACGCACGTTTTAGAGCACATCAGTTTCGGTCGTTCTTTACGGAAGTTAGCACAGGAAGAGCAAACAGCTGTTTCACAGAGTCAGCCGGTTTGGCGCTATAACGAGTCTTAAATGAAACATGAATTGCTATGCCAAAATAATGCATTATTCTGAAAAGTCAGTTGCGTTTTAATGCTCACGAAACGATCAGCACACCTCAGTTTGCAATTAACATAACTTTGTCCACGGTCCTATGACTTCACAGAAACTGTTCATACTGTGTGATATTATGTTAGTAAGAGCGGAAATACGTCAAATTGATGCCATCCCATCAAAACAAACTGTTTCTGCTAGAATGAGGAAAGGGTTTGGGGTTTGATTCGTCAATCAACGCCCCCACTCCAGTGGCACACAGATCGACGAAGCTAGTGCAAACCAAATTCAGTATCATCGCTACTGGTTGAACGTCTATATAAATTGTTGTTGAGTCCAGTGAAAATACTCTCTGTCAGACGGTCTACGAAACCCGCGTCATCTTTGAACCTGAGGTAGTACAACATTCCACTCACCAATTCAGCTCCTGCACTGACCTACAGTAAACTGGTGTCTTGCTGATACCGCAGCTTGTGGTATGTTGTTCAACCGCAACCGTTGTGAAGCCTTCGTGAAGGGGTAACAGATGACACGAGGGTGACATGCTAATGAGCAAATTACCCAACTTGTTCGACAGACTAGACGTTCACCGTCAAATGCTGCACAAGTTGAATGTTTCGTCCACTTGACTCTCGTAACCTATGAAACTAACTTGTTTGAATCGTGTTCTTTATATTTGTAACGCAAGGATTTATTACACCTGACGGAAGTTAAGGTCGCTCAACTTGTGGGTCGCTTTAGCGGTACCACGGTCATAGCATTACTCTCTCAACATACACTCGGTGGATTTTACTAGTGCCACAAGACAGGCCATTAGTACAGATCACCAGAGCATCTACTGAGAATGGCTTGTATTAAGTGGCTCGTGAGGAACAAGTTAGCTAATTATGACAAAAGCTCAAAATGTTTGCACTGGTTCACAATGATCAGCAGCAAAACAACACACCACGACCGCTCCCTTTTTGTGTATATTCATGAGGTAGAGATCTGGGAACGTGGAATCTACTCGGCAACCAATCGAGTCATGACAGAATTAAAATACGCTCAGGATTGTTTGGTGAGAACGTGTAACGAACTTTAAATCTCGATCATGGCAAGTATATGTACCATGTTCGAAACCGTTGCCTGATAACTTTCCCAAAAATGCCACAACGTCCCCATCACTTATTGGTAGGCTTACTTCTTCTGGAAAACTCTTCTCACGTTAGCTACATGACGCGTGAGCTACACAACCTAACCTATCATGATATTCATCATCGCACAAATTCCGACACCACCATGGAAATTGCTACCACTGACCAACGACAAATACCGTTATTCACGAGTTTTCATGTGTACCGGGAAACTTACGTAGGCAGAACTGTGTGTTGATTACGCCCGCGGGTCACTGAACAAGTTTCAGAATGTTCCAGAACGGTCACGCATACCACATGGTCTGGATGGTGGCCACAGTCCGAAAGATCCGGTGTCATCGGTTGGTGGAAATCGACCATGTCGACTTCACTTAATACAAGCACACGTCTTTGGAGTACGTCGTGTAAACGAGAAATAAGAAAATCTCCAGTTTCCCAGAGCAGTAATCACTCACCCCTGATAACTATCCCTGTGCTAGTGGGAAGGCGTTTTCAACAATTTGTGAGAGTTGGTGTGCGCGTTTGTATGAGTTCATCCAATTCTTCATTTGGCTCCGCACTCCTGCTAAACTATGCCATATATTGGAACGTAGACCATAGTACGGACTTAGTGACATATCACTAATTCTTCTCAAGATATACCCAATCCGAAACTCTCTTTCTGACTTCTCTGTTTAAGCCGTCCCATTATCAGAAATTTTTCGATTCCAAACTTAATAACTACTAGTTTCTTCAACCCTCAAACCATTTTTAGATCACAGCCCACTTCTGATTAGTACTTGCAACTGACATGCAACCTAAACACTGTATCGCAGTGCACTACTCATGCCGAATTCTCTAACCACGATTCGTGGTTTGAAAACTAGTTCGGTTAAAGTATGTCCCGTTTCTTCGAATTCGACTAAATACTTTGGGTGAAAAGGTCATTGTTGAAATACATACATTCCATAGCATGTTCTGAGTGCAAACCTAGAAAAAGTGCTGTGTACATGTAGGTATGTGACCGATTTTTGGAACGGTGGACGGATTTGTTAGAAATCGACAAGGTACAAATCGATAACACCACATTTGTAAACGAGGTCAAAATGCATGACCTTTTTAAACTAAACAAGCGGACTTCCGGTTTACAGAACAAATAGTGATTAGATTCAAACTGCGGTGTACTTATTTAATAGGAAGCTAGTTTACAACTACCAATGCACTCACTTTCAGAAAGCACAAGTGACGGAAATTTCATACATTTTCCTTATCATTTGCATGCAATCGTACAGTGTTTGCCAAAGGTGCTGTGTAAAGTTTCGCCGTTTGCCTACATGAATTTACGGTATTGGGAATATCCTACACCATTAAATACGATGTGGGTAGTCGTCCTCTACAATCGTAAATACCGTTCTCTACTGAATCTAATCTCTACCAAATCAATCCTGTATTTTTCATCGAAAGTCGTTTAAAATTCAGAGAAGTCGGGATTCAGTTTTCTTTGACGATTCTACTTATATTGATTATAAGAGATATTTTGCGGCAGGATTACTTGCCGGGCGTGTCAATGCAGTTTTTCTGCCGAACAAAAGAACATTTTGAACACAGTGATTCCCGACTTCTTCTGCAATTGGCTTGCCCATTGTGCTGGATGCATTATGAATTGTGAAGGCATCCCCAAGGTCTCTACCAAACTACATATGTATTCATCATAGAGAGGGATCACAATCGTCCTACCACAGTTCAATAGCGTCATGAGCAACCTAAAGTGCTCTAGGGTCACTAGCTCTCCAACTTTTTAAATCGTCAGCGTAGAGTAAAGGTTTAATAGAAATATTGTCCAAAATTTCATTGGTGCAAATAGTAGATAGCAAAAGAACCAAGCACTGTCCCTTGATGATCTCCTATGGACATCAAGGAGAAAGATGAAAGGTCTGATTCGGTTTTGACTTCGAGTGTCTTATTGTCAAGAAAAGAAACAATTCGGCAAAAACCCTCAACCTGGATCCGTAAGCTTACAGTTTACAACTGTGAATGTTGTTACGAAATCGAAGAAGATTACGTCTGAGACAAGGTCACTGTCTTAGGCTTACATCAAGTTATACATAGTGGTATATCAGTGATGCACGACACGCTGGGAATGAAGACATTCTGCGTACATGACAAAAGATCTTTCGTCACGAAGCGTTTAGAAATGGTGAGTTTTGAAATGTGCTTTGTTATCTTCATTAGGAGGCCAGAAAGACTGATTGGCTGGTTGTTAGCCGGGAAGTGCCGGTTGTCTCTCTTGAAAGAAGACGTGACCGTGGATTTTTCCCATGCAACAGAAAGAATGCCAGTCCGAAATGTTTGTTCACATAGCTAGTAAATAGGTTCTGTCAGATTAGAAGCTGCTACACTGAAGGTTATCTGGACCTATCGTGTTATAAGAATTATTCTTGGATAGAAGATTTCCAAAGTCTAGTACAGTAAAATCAGTCGTAACAAGTGCTTATCTCAAATTTTCCAGTGATAGTCTACAGTGTGATTTCGGCATCTGAACGTTGTCGAACACTACTTCTTAAATAACTGGGCAGCAACTACGGATCAGAACAATTCTCTCCTTTGGGTAGTCGCAGGGGAAGTGTTGAAAGCATATTTCTTCGCAGTTGACGCATGTGCTTAAATAAGAAGCTTTGTCTGCGCAAGCTCTCAATAGAATACATTCACGTATGAGTGTGGTGTGTCCACGGATTTCACTCTTGAACCTATTCCGAACAGTGGGCAAAATGTCCAGGTCCTCCGAGTTACTCGTATGTATGTGACTCGGGAATAAACGTCAAGGGTCATCAGAGAGACGGTGCATTCTATGCGGGAAAGGTGAATGATAGGAGAGAGTGTATAATTTGCGTGTCACGAAAACAACACTTGATTACTGCACTGCGTTTTGAAACATGTGATATAGGTGGACCGAAGTGGCTTCTCGGAGAGTTAAAATCGGTGTGATCAAAGTTCCGAACTGTAGGCTGTTTCGTTTACAGTTTCAAACCGTAGTATATATGATCGGACGAAATCAGACAGTAGCCACTCTTTCTAAGCGACAGCTTGAAAAGCATTCTGTCTATTAAGTGGCCCTGACTAGTGATGACTAGGTCAATCAGAGACAGAATCTGACCGAAGCGGTCCCGCGTCGGGGCGCTGACATGCTTTGTTCGCAATTTCCGTCCTGTTGGCATCAGTAAAAAGAATCGATGACCAAGGAATTTCGAAAGCACGAAATTTACTAATAATAAGTAAACGTGAACAACGCTGTGATTCCGAGAAATTTCCCAGGCATTCGAGAACTGCTTCATTATCTGACGTATTGCGTGAAGAAGAACGATAGATATCTCCAACTGGGAGTGAGACTTGGCTGTGCAATCCTTTTGTCAGAGGACTGAAAGTTGCCGATGACCGTAGATGTCAGGAGATTGTGATTCACGAAGATAACAAAACCTCGCATTCTTCCAAAACCGAGAAGAGGACTTAGGCCGGTAGCTGGGATGGATCCGGTTTAGGACGAAACCCTACAGAACGTAGTGTGTGTGGTATTCCGAGACCACTTTACAGAAATACCCAATGCAGTGGGCCAAAGAAATGCCTATTGATTCATAAGAGAATACATTAACAGGTTTCTGCAGTTCTGAATTCTTCGGAGGACGAATGTTGTGCGCTGTAGTTTAGTAGGCTTTGAGGCAGGTAACACGGTAGATGATTTTGGAACGACCTCTGTGTCCTCAACACTTGCGTTTATGCCCAGAAGGTCAGTCGTAGGAATCACGTCTACAGGAACTCACTCTTGCCTTCCACTGTGGGCGCAGGTACCCGAGTGGACGTTGCGGGGACAGAAACCACACATTTAGTCTTCACCTGTAGTTTAAAGTAAACCTTGATCTGCGTTTTGTCTTTGCCTGCTGACCACGCCTCTTCCCGTATTGCAAACAGCAATAACGATATGTCTTTTGCGTTGGTGAACATCGAAAGCACGCGCGTTTCTATTCACTCTCTATGGATTGAGCATAGTAGGTAAGGTTGTCCGAAGATGAAGTGACTTTTCGGTCGATATACAACGTAACCCACTCGTGAATACGAAGTTATTGACATCAAAGGCAAAAGCAGTTGCAAATACTGGCTTAACTAGCTCAGTTGATGATGTTGTGAGGAATCAGCCACACAAAACAACCGTCCTTGTTCTCCGTCATTTTTATCATAGCCTCTTCTATGTGTGCGTGAACAAGGTAACTGCCTTCTTGGTGATTGTAATATCTTAGAGAGCAATAGCCGGGCACTCGTTTAGGGAATCTAGTTGTAACTTCATTTCAGATGAAGTACGTTGCCAGTCGTTCACCCCAAACTATAGAAAAGCAATAAAAGGGGACATGAAACTGAGAAGAGCACCGCATTTTCATCTACGAGTTTTCGCGGTGCAAAAATCGGGCCTAAAGCGGTGCCTCAGCTATCGTTATAACTACAGCTGGTGCAGTGAAAAGGGATATTAGCAGATGCCAGCTATCTGTACTGGTCTACTCTGAGGTCAGCGCACTTGAAATGGTACCATTTCTGGCACACGTTGTTCTTTATGTTGTTCTGTGTAGATAGTATCTAACGCTAACGACCGTAGATGCTTGTTGCCCCAGTGGACTTCTACTAAATTTTAGCACTGTTGGGTTTGAATGGAGTTACTGCCAACCAGAAGAAAACACTATAAAAAGAAACACCGAGTTCTCACAATTCAGAAATAACGTTGGAACAAAGCGTAATTAAAACACCACGTAATAAAGTACCACTTATCCCACAATGAGTAACGGAACTTGTTAGTAAACTTTAATGTACAGCGCAACAATAGGGCAAAACTACAAATAAAAAAATCTTGGAAATTTAAGTCAAATTTTGGATTAGTCACGTTAAAAGGGAACACGTAAACGGCATCCTGTTATTTTACCACTTTTCTAGTTCCCTAATATTTGGCAATCCTTCAAATATCAAGGTGAACTGAATTTGCTTCAACACTAACTTGAAAAAATCACTAGTCACGGCAGCTGTCTTTTATTCTGTGTTCGTTTGATTGATGCATATGGTAAGTACATATACACATGTTCCCGAGAAAATTCTGAACTTGGCTGATAGCTTAACTTGTTAAGAGATCCTATACTTTCATGCACAATCACCTCTTCTCTGGAGGAAAATTTTGCAAGGCCAGAAAAAAGAGAAATTTTCAAAGTCTAGAAATAAATTTCATTATTTTCCACATTTTTGACCTTCATTCTGCCGTGCTTATTAATGGCTTAGTGACCCCAACTACTGCTTTTAGTGACTGTCTCTCAATAATCCGATTCGATAATATTCTCAGGTTATCATGCATTGTATACATTCTTCCATCTATCACAAGCGTTTTCAAGTGGAACACAGTGGCTGTTTGCATTTATCTTTCGGTTTAATTCTTGGTATCAAAGCCTCTGTTTTGCTCATATGTAGACGGAAATGTGGACCTCTGCTATACGTTGTGTATACCTTTTCCACAAAATCTGTCAATGTAGACGTTTACAGCAGTGAATCAGGGATTAAATTCCATTACTTGGCACACAGCAATCAGTCAAGAGGTCGTTTAAAAATTACAGTTCATGTAAGTGCCTTTAGGAAATGTATAGAAAACCTCTCTACTGGGATATCCGAGAAAGAAACCATGAGAGAGGACATCAGCTGCATCAGAGAACCTGATGATTCTGTTAGTTAAAACCTAAAGGTCATTACCATCTGTTAAATACCCAAAATGGCCGAAAAATTCAGCCGAAATATTTCTGTTCGGCTGTGTAGTTGAAGGTGATAAAAAAAGTGTACTCAGTACAGTTACTCAAGGACTGCTGCATTGTTTTGAAAGTCCGGATTCTTCGTCGACCACAAATTCATGCAGTATGACAGATAAACGGGAAAACAGTCACATCATCGTCAATGTGCTTGTTCATGATGCAAACTCTTATTCACTTGTGTTCAGTGAGACTTTGAGGATCAGACAACTATAGTCTTTCTCTGTATAAAGGAAATTCAAATGTGTTACTGGCTTGCTCTTGTTGTCTCTCTCCCAACTTATTTAGTTCAGTGGCAGCCAAGATATATATGGTCAGAATGTTTTCCGATAAGAAGTCAGACAGATAATAATGAACTCTCTTTTATTGACACTTTTCTTGGAAGGAAACTTGTGTGCGTCAGGATTTCAATTGAATGGTTCGCAAACGAAACATCAGTAAATGTTTTCAGCTTCACGGAAACGATGTTATGACTGTAACTGAGAAGATGATAATATGAACCGAGCTGCATTGGAGCCCGTCATAACATACCAGACATATCACACGCTCACTTGAACTTAGCCTAAACAACCGGTAAAAGGTGACCATTAAATTGGTGTAGACCAATAAAACTTAGGGTGGCCTGTGTCATGCACATTCAGATGAAAACAAACAACAATGAACTGCAAGGAAAGTGACTTCATAACAATTGCCAAGAAGGGTGAAATTCTGAAGTACGTGTGCACCTACGCTTTACTATGCCTTGATCAGACTTTACAAACCCTAGTGAAACGAAGTAGTGTGCTGGCGCCTTATCAAACTGTTGTTCATTTTGATAGAATGCTATCCCCAGTATTCTTTGGCATACATAAAACAGGCTGTTGTTTTTGTTTGCTCACAAATTGTATGAAAGAAGAACGCTCATTCCGAGTTGTTGCTTCCGGTGGGTTTTCGATAAACGAGATTCGTGTACTTCTCAAACAAACCGACATTCTATACAACTTCTGTCTGCACCCGATAAACAAGACCGTTCACTTGTGCACCCTTTTTTGGTAGTTACCCAATCAATCAGTATTACATTGAGTAGTCGTGCCAGCTTCATCGACAGTTTTCTGTAGGCAGAACAAATGACATTCTTCAGAACACAAAAGGACAAATATTACGATATATCAACGTTTCGCTTACACTCAACAGTTGCGAACTTAAAACGTCTTGGTTATATAAACCATATAGTCCTCCGGAATCACAGAAGTAGCCTGTCCAAATCCCCTGTCTCCCGTGTTGTGTGCCAATTCACTTGCAGTTGCAGTGACCTTCACATAAGCAGAACAGATCAAATACTATCACAGAGAGTCGCCGAACACATCCCGAAGTAGTTGTAACAAATGATGACGCACCAGCGTCAACTTGATGAACTGACTGCGCGAAATCCAACATCTTCCATTACTAAACACCTCATGACAACAAGTCACCAATTTGGCCCAGTAAGTCCATTCAAGATAATGTTTCATAATCGAAACCCAGAGTTACTGGCTTTCAACGCAGCGACGCTTATCCGAACTTACCAGTCGACGTTATGTGCACAAGAGTTATTGAGGTTTCCTATCAGGTTACCATGGTCGTGATTACATATTACTTGGTGTGGTTGTAAGCATGTCTAATTCCTGTTTCTCCTAATCTGTACGATGCACAACATCGGCAGGTTGTAAGTTTACGATTGATGGGAATAAATGGATTGCCAGCCTATCGCAATATGCCTTCTTTCCTGATAAACAGACTGAGAATAACACAACGTTACGATCAAGTTGTAATACTCTACTTTTCAACCACCTCGGGTGGTCTTCCTCAGGAGGAAGGCCTGAGGAAGGTCACTCGAGGTGGCTGAAACGTAGATTATTACAACTTGCTCGTGAAGGCTTGTTATTCTCAATCTGTTCATCAATAAAACGTTAAACGCGACGCTCAAACTGTTCAACTTAATTCGTACTCAATTTGGTGCGGATATCTTACAACTATATTTTCTTTCCCCTCTGAAAAAGTGATAAAGGGAAATCAGTGTTTCAAACGGTATTCTGTTTGAAGCCGTGACAAATCATGGGGTGGGGAAATTGCACAGTACCCACGGATATTTTGAGCAGTAACTTTTCTATTATGATCTGGCAACGTGTGGGCTTATAAATAACTGAAAACACCACACTATTCTGTCCGGGTATATGTTTAAACGACATTCGAAATTGCACTCAAACAACTAACTTCATGTTCGTCGAAACTGTATTTAATGCTCCATGCATGTTAAGCTACGTCACCGTATCGTTCTCAAATTACTGGATAACGCAGACAACACTAATACCATAAACATTTTCATCGAATTTTGGTCAAGTACTACATCAAACATAAGGTAGTGTTTGTTGACAGAGTTTATCGTCATTTACTCACTTCTCGCTGTGTTTGTTGCTGAACTTGCCGGAAACATTGACGAATGAAGGTATAGGGGCGTTATATCCTTTTAATCAGACAGAATCGGAAACGTCTCTACACGAGAACGCCTGGCAATCAATTACAAACGACCATTCCCAACGTCTGAGTGATGTTTAACATTAAGCTGTCGATACAGTGACTGATCGTATGTGAATTAATTACAGGTGATTCACAGTCACGTTCCGTGATCAAGCGAGAAATTGCGCTGTCAAATTTCTCAAGGGTAATGGCACAGGTGTGAGGCTTATATTTTGCGTTCAACTTCGCCGTCACAGCAATCACGCTGAGACTGGTCACATAAACGGACAAATGACATTAGTTTCAGCTCTCACTACTAAACCGTTGTTCAGTAGTTGAACACCCAAAACAAAAATATCACCTTTTGTTTTCATTATAAAGGGGGGAAATGACCACTCGTTCACCTCACTTGCTATGCGGCGAAATCAGTACAATCAGCATATGGACAGCCGACGTAACAGCAACGTTTATGCATCTGAGGTTGATAGGATAAATGTGAGGGATTATGTTTTTAGGCGGTCAAATTTGATGAGTGGATCATGGAGCCATTTATCATAATCGGAGCCTTTGACCTAACCTAGAAGTCCTAATGCAATTGACTTAAGTTAATAAGCAGTGGGTGTCTGTCTTATCAAGAAGAATAGCCTTAAACAAAAGTCGCTGAGCATTCCGGCAGGATAATTCGTTCGTGCTCAAGTTGGGGGTTATGGTGTAGTGGTCAACATGTTACATCGTGAAAGGATGGCCGAGGTTACAATTCCGACCGTGGTAAGGATACGCAATACTGGTGCTAGTTATTACACGCGAACATGGACTTAATTTCGTGAGAATGGTAATGGGCTAACAAAATCAGTGTGAATACCACTAAAACTGTGAATTAGGTTGATTGTACGACCGGCTACAGTGCAACCCAGACACGGAATAGAGGTCCTCGTCCAATCATGAACGTCGGTGTCATCACCGAGCCATACAAGATGACCACGGATCAGTTTCTCAAAGGTGCGTACGCAAGGATATGATAAGTTGTGAGGAGCGCTATAAAGGGTTCGGTGAAGAGTTTCCGATGGATTTGGTGGTACGAATAGTATGCGAAGATTTTGGGAAGCATCACAAACAACAGCACGGGGGGAGTGGTGGAAGAGAACTATCTACAAGGCGGACCATCGCTAATGTTTTAATACTTCTGAGTCATCCTTCTGTGCCTCAGCCACCGCAGCTAGGTTGACTGTAGCAGTTGCGTGAACGCTGTTAAGGTCGTGTCTGGACAATGCGTTTTCTACCAAACTGAGTGGAGTAGATGTGAAAGGGATGTCAGTCGAATATTGGGAAGCAGTATCTATCTGAAGAGTTTTACAGGACAATACTTTCTAGAGTTCGTAGACAATGTGTCTACTAATGGTTTGCAAGCCAGTCATATAGAATAACTTCCACCTTTCACTAAATGTTGAGAATACTCAACGGCAAACAGAATGGTAACAACTCATCACCAAATGTGCTACAACGCGTATCAGTTTACTGTGGTTTCCGTGAGAAGAACCTAAGTGGCTGTGATACTCCTTCGACACGGTGATATAGAACGGGTCCAACAGCGGTATTTCAAAAGTTCGTATATGCAGAGAGTATTGATTAGGATTATACGTGGTTTGTTCCTACGTACATCGTTTATGACTCCTTCATTGTTTACATTTTTGCTAGGTAACGTATAATTACAGAAGTTCTCATTCGGTTAGCTGGTGCTTGAAGATGCCGGCCAAATAAGCCCGTGATCGTACACCTGTATAAATGTGCTGTTTTGTTGATCTCAGGGTAAGAAGGTTTGCGTTTGTAACTGAAGTAGAAGAGTTCTACATAATATCAATACTTAAACATTCCCGAGCTGAACTTAAATTAGAATTAACTACACGTATTTATTGTCAAAATGTGAATAATCATGGTGGTTTTCTAGTTGACCATCACTCACATTTGCTCGCAGCCTCCGCATTCAGATAGACTTTCCAGCCAGCCTCTTTCGAAAAGAAGCACTAGACGCGAGTTTCGCTCTCATTAGAGCTCATCAGTAGTGCATATCCTTGCCACGGTCGGGATTTGAACTCCGGATATTCCAAGCATGAGGCGACCGCGGGGTTATCGATTGGAGTTAACAGACAGTAACTGTGTCTCCTCTCGAGACGATCGGCAACCTGATCATTGCTCACAAGCCAGAGTGGTTGAGCGTTCAGATTTGATAATTCGGTAGTGCCTAATATGAGGTCAATGGCGCAGTGGTTAACACGGTTGCCTCATGATTGGAATGTCCGGAGTTCAAATACCGGCCGTGGCAAGGATATGCACTACTGACGAGCTCTGAGAGAGAAACTCGAGTCTAGTGCTTCTTTTCGAAAGAGGCTGGCTGGAAAGTCTATCTGAATGCGAAGGCTGCGCTCAAATGTGAGTGATGGTCCACTAGAAAATAAACCAAATCCCCGACTACTCATCAGTAATAATGGTGGTGTCTATTCTCTTCTTTCTAAACATCGCTTACCGGCCATCTGTCTGAAAGGTCTGATGGCTTAGTCCTCATTTTACCTGTTTTTTCTCCCCAATGTAATCAAGCATGTTCTGTTAGCTAAAATTGCACTTACCTCTGCCTGTCTGTCATGATAGTAACCTCTCTGACCGGTAGTCCGATAAAGTCGTAAGGTGAGTATCATATACACTGGCCACTATTTGAATTACACGAAGGTTTTTGTGTTTAATTTCTCACCCATGCAAAATGTTTGGATAATCAGAACAGGCTGTTAAGTCTGGAAGACAGATTAATGAAAATCCGTAAATCACTCTCACAGGTGGGATAGTCGCAGCTCTGGCTCCATTTCTGTGACGTCCCGGCATAAATATTCTAGACGCCTGATCAGTAGCAGGTGTTTTCATCTGTTTCAACTTGAATGTAGACTAGACCTAGAACGGTGAAATTAGCAACAGTGTTCATGATATGATCGAAGGCTTCTTTTGATTGCTCATTCAGCACCGACTTATTATCCTTCAAGTACAAAATGTTGATTGACGGCAAAGTACTAGTACAAGCATCAGCAGCGGATCGTCGGTAAAAATTTACAAGTCTCAGAAGCTGGTTAATTAGCCTCGTGAAAGGTGAGGGTGGAGGGTGGAGGTCAATAAGTGTTCTCACCCTGTCAAGTGATGTGATGATATCATTGGAGTCAACAATTTTGTTCTTAAGTGTCCAAAAGGAAATTTGGTATGTTGTCAGGCTATACTGTGATCGTGCAAAAGTTCGAAACTCAACTGGAGGTGATTCACGTGTGATTAAAACCTATTATGTAACCGAGATACGCAAAAACAAAATCTAGATCGTTAACTACCTGACTAATAAGCAGTTGGGAAGTTTTAACTGAGTTTCGCAAACTAAATGACATACGAGTAAACTCAAAAAGACCTAATGAGTCTGTGATTGTAATTCTTCCAAATAGATCGTCAGGTTTGACAGGAACACGATTATAGGCACGGTCAATATTCACTTGGGGAAAAGACCTGCTTCCAATGGAGGGATGCTTTGAAGTCTTCATGGACATCAGTCTATCGCCAACCCTTTTCCTCCTGAGGCATTATATTGCGGTGATGATGCGTAATCACTCTGATTGTCGAATGCTCCCAAGTTGGCCACGTAGATGGAAACTCGTACTTCCCCTATTGCAGCTCTTCGGAGTACAGATATCTTGGCGTAATTACATTGGCGGACCATTCTTTAAAGTGGAATGCTCGAGTGTTTGGTCTTGCAAATACTTTTAATCTGTTTTTAATGTTTGCTGTCATGATCTTGTTGGCTTAGTAGAAAATGAAAGGGGTTAATCATCAGATCCGAGGCTTGAAAGTCATTGTTTACCAGGTTGGTGAAAACACCAAACAAACGGTAGTTTTTCAGCCATGATAGCAACCTGAAATGCAAGAGTATCAACACCGATACTAAATCTAGGAATGTTAACGATTATGAATATCAGCAGGAATAAACGTTGGAGATCAACTTTAACAGTCATGGATTTTTCTACTGGTCATCCTATTATTGGCGGCAGTCAGAATAAGATTCTATTCGATTTGCATCTTGTTTCGTGATGTAGGTGGCGTGATAATGACCTTGGCTCCACAATCTGTCAAAAATATCTGATTCATAATGTGTTCTGTTAGTAGCAGAGAGCAGCAAGATGGTAAAGTGCCAGGTGCAGTTCTCGCCATTACCGACTGAAAGATAGTGGTCCAAAGGTAAATGGTGTGCTAAAAGTCGGCATGGTGGAGCACTTCGATGCCTAACTCTGCATAATGCCAATACAATTTATAATAATCATCAATAAAGTGGTGCGATAATCGTGCGAGAGAGCGCTTAGTCTGATGGCGGCTATGATTACAGCTCAGTGATCGATAGTTCAGTCCAAACTTTCCCAGTTTACTAGTTAGAAACGTGATTTGACGATAGGTGTCGAGGCAACTCATCTTGCCTGCGTAGCTCTGAAATCACTGATGATTTGATTGATAAGGTCCGATAGTTTCCAAAGAGGCATCTCCTCATATAAGGCCAAGGTGCCGCGAACGAAAGTTAGGAGACGCTGTAAAAGTGATTGACGAAATAAGGCTTCGTCCCTTGATAGTCCGTCGAATATTCCAAGAAACGCATCAGCGATAGGGATGGCTTTCAGTCGCCAGATTACTCACCACTCATTAGTTTTTTGAGTCACTTTTCTCCTGGCTCCCTAGTGCGCTTTAGCAGCGTTGCTTATGGATGCTCGCAAAGCTCTGTCGGATGTCTATTCATCCCGATATTTCTGGCGTCTTGCGTGGTAACAATAAGCAAGGCCATGACCTACCTCGCCACATTACCTGACCTCTTCCGATGAACTCACTTGGTGGCGAGGTTCGCGTTATTCTGACTAGGACTTTGGGTCTTCTATGTGAATCCTTGTCACATACGTCAAAGGGGAAAAGTCAGAAGAATAACGGTAGCAATACTGGCCACGTAGGAGTTCACGGATGTTGAGATAGGACCCTGAGAGCATGCAGCAAAACTAATTTTGTAGTTGTGGTACTTCTATCTCCCTACTAAGCACGAGGAGTGTTAGAAAAGGTGCTTTCGAACAAACATCACCCCAATCACCCAACGGTTGATTGTGACCGCAGGCGTACCATCCAATACGGTGGAAAGACTTTCGGTATCATTCAGCAACCTGATATAGATTCGAACGCATCCATGAGGCGTACTCAGAATCTGACAGTACCGTCATATTCATCGCGCTCTCAGGCAAGGCAAGCCTATCATTGTCAAGTGGATGAAACTGTTTAGTCGTTGGTTTTGGGTAGGGTTCCGCAAGAAAACACTGTATATTGTACACTCAGAGGTTAATCTGTTGAGTCAGGATCTCCGAGTGAGGTTTCTTAAAATCAGACTATTTCTGTGGCATGAACGACCGAAAAGTATCAGAAGTTTTCTTTGTTTATTCCACTTATTTTTAACATCTTCCTTTTTCGTTATTAAGTGCCTCTTGTCTCAGTCAAGTAAACTGGTGAACATTGATGCTTTCAACGTCCACACTCTTTGGCACAAAGGTCAGCAGGCTGCTCTAGCCATAACCCTCTTGAGTCTGCAAACGGATGTGCACTGTGTCTCCAAAACAGACTTTCAAGATCTTATCACTCCCCTTCACTTGAATTCGCCATTAGACAATCAGATGGGTCAGCGGTTCTTTCTCTGGGTCTCTGGTGACGACAGTGCCGAATCTCACTGCTAGACTGCGTTGAGGATTGCAGTGAGCCATAGGGCAGAGCAGAGCCTGCTCGAATGGATCCTACTAAATGAGACTTAGTTCTTCAGTCAAAGTTTTCCGACAGAAGCCAGAAAGACATTGTTTGGTTGTAATATTTACATACGCCTCAACAGAAAATAGTTGGCTTACTATAGGGAACACTTTCTACGATGCCTTCTTTGATCCAAGACAAAATAAACACTCTGGCGCCGATATCGTTGCATTTGTTTGCCCCTGGTTGGTATTTTGGATGTCTGTTAGCGTTGCACTGATTATGGCGATCCGCTGTTACATTTATTTGCATCTCGCCGACTTTGTATATCAAATAGTGCACTTCGGCACGAACAACGTCAATACACCACGTGGAGACCACCCTATACAACTCAGCCACGAATGACAACTGATTATACCGCCGTCAGCTATTGGTGGCATCAGTCTATTAAACACTGACGTTCATTTTAGAGTAATCACCTTGACTCAGAGCATATCATTCCGCACACTGTACAGCTTGGCTGCTGACGGCTAGAAGAAAAACAAAGCAGATAGCATGGTCAATATCTATGAAGGCCTTGACCTTTCCGCTAATCAAAGTTGGTAGATGCTGTCTACCTGGTTGAAAAGTTTGCCATCATCCAGAAAGCTTCTGGGAAACTCTCTGACATGACGCTGTGGTGCAGTCAATGGCTAGGCTTTATCTGCAACCATTTTAACTGTGTTGTTTCGGGAAATTCAGCCGTTGTTGCTTGCATATACTTTGTCTGTTCCTTTCCTTCACTGACCATGCCTGTTTAGTTTTTATCTTACAACTTCGTGGAGCATTGCTGGGACAAAACAACAGCCCGATTCGTTGTACTCATGGGTACGGCACAAGTGTGAAAAGCGTTGACTACCTAAGTGAACGCCTAGACGAGTTGACGAGGCTACAAGTCTATTCACAAAGTGTTCTTCAGCAATTCTGAATTAAATAGTGGAATCATCGTTCCAAAAATTAGAGAGGTGTACCTCAACAAAGCTAACACGTCTGGTGTCCAGCTGACTTTTAATGAACATTATCTGTACAAAATACCGCAGAAGAGAGACTGAACAAGAAGTGTGGGATATTTATGTAAATTTGTGTTCGAAATGCAATTAAGTGGATACAATGTAAACAAACCAACTATGTGGAATATGTGTTCTATAGTACAAAGTCCATTAGTAACGCATCAAATGTTAACAGATAAATCACAAACCGCTCACCTTGAGGCTTAGCAGTGTAAAGTAGTAAGCACAAGCTATGTATAAGTAACTGCGACCTAACAGCTACAACTCATTACAAATGCAAGATACGCGATTGAAGATTGATGCCTGTAACTGGAGTAAGCATAATCGTAGAAACTAAAGCAGATCACCAAGAAGGAGTCATGTATAGTATAAGATATTGTGCTGGGTTCTCAATAAACGGATTAGAAAGAACACAGGTTTACAAGCAAGTTGTAGTACTCAACGTTTCCATCACACAGGTTGATGAAAGTTCTGATATCTGTATTCGGACGTATGTGGTGTGAGCGTGATGGGAATGTTGACGGTGCAAAATCACGTTGATACAGTCTGAAACTGCAGTCTATTGACGTAACTTCCGCCGTGGTGTCCGAGGCGCGGCAGTGTGTCACGGTGTAGCTTCACCCATCTGCTAGCCCAGTCACATGAATGTGTAGGTATAACAGGCTAACGGGCATGAGGGTAGCGCGGCGAAAGCAGGCGTTCCTCCGTGTGTGTATGCGGCGTCGATAACCACAGCAGTGACGGCAGTGGGCTCGTTACCGGTCGGGCGATTAAATACGAGAGTAGCTCAAATGGCCACTGTGTGACCCAGGGTGGGATTGCCGTGTCACGCGTCAGCCTTTGTCGCACGCATTCGTTGATAGGCCTTTGCAGTAGGAGACGTGGATGAATGGTACGGTTGCTGACCTGATATCGGATGAATGAATGATTGATTGAGTGAACAGGTTTGGCACGTGGCAGTGTAAGTGAGCGGTCGTCTTCACAATGTGCCACTGACGCCTAACTATTTCCCTTAAGTTCACACTACTGATATAGGTACAAGTAACAATATGACGAATACATTTGAAGTAAACACCCATTTTTCCGATTTGAATAGAGCTGACAGAAAACCCATTCTGCCGAACAGGTGTCACTCCATCTTTACTGGTTTTCACTACAGACTTGCTAACCACATAGAGTTCCGAGTCATGAAATAAACTCGAAGATTCCAGCGCTGAAAATCTGTCCGTTTGGCACCACGTCTGTAGAAGATCGCAAAAAGTTTCCTCCCGTTCACACAACGTAGGATGGTGCCCACTTTGAATCGCATCTGCCTACCGTAACAGAGTTTGTTTCGTTGCAAAGAGAGAATATGGAAATTGATAGTTTCCAAAGTCAAATGTTGAGTATCCATGCGGTGTTTAGGAGTCGACAGCGATGGATCTTCTCGAGTCTTCGTTGCCAACCTTCCTCATGATTCACTAATGGTGAAAAAGAACCTGCACAGCGAAGTGTGAACATTTCTTTCGTTATCTTCATTCACAGAATTAAAATACTAGAACATATAAGCAACACAGATAGCACAAAATTTCGAAACGGTCAGTGATTTGACATTACACGAAGGTTCCAAGGCAGATATGCAGCCTGTGTGACCAGTTTATGGAAGTAAATGGCCATTCGGCAGGTAACATTACTTGGGAGGAGTCAATCCATTTCGGATTTCGTTTATGCGGCCACAATTCAAACCAGCTTATATGATCAAAAGCACAACCCATATCCGTGATTTGTTTTGCAATGAATGACGTAGGATTTAGGTTAACAAATTCTGTTGCCACTGTTCGTTGTCATTGTGTTCCAAATACTTGGACGTACGCACAGTAATTCTTCGTCGCAGGCATCGATCTGGACTGGTGATAAGGATGAAACCGCAAATGTGAGCTGACAGATTACGTGAAACACAGAATATATTGCGGTCGTGAACAAGGTAAGCGATACTCCTAGCTGTAACTCTGAACCGCAATATTGCCGAACGGACAGACTGTAATGTACGATATACGTTAAAAGCGACTATATCAAAAATTCTCAAAGTATACAAACCTGGAATTCCGTTATGACACATGTTAACTTTGGCTTGCTTCGAAAAACATACTCTAGCCAAATGGTTTGTGAAATTACTGAACCGAAACAGGTACTCAACAAGTTATGATTTCCAATCATCCATGTGTCTAATGAATTTGCACGTATCAACTAAGTGTATGGTCCCCATTAACATCACCTTCTTAGTAAAAAAAAATGTATTCACAAGGAAACAGCAGACAGTATTCTTCCTCTTTAAAATTTGTGATCCCCGAAGTTTTACTTGTCGTACGTACGCACAAAGTGAGCTTCTCATTTTAAAGTAAACAATAGAGTGAAAATGATGGTACCGCATTAATAACTCACATGATCTTGGTTCAGTCATCGTATCTGCGGCCAAACTAGAACTGCAAATCGTTGACAAACTCGGTAGCTTAGTGGTGTGTAAAAAGTGGGTTAATGATTCCCTCTTGATCACGGGTACTCATAACTAGACAGATGCTTACAAGAACAAAGTAGCCGTCAATACCGAAATATAAGCTGCGCGTTAGAATATGAGAACAACCGACAACTGCTGATCCTAAATATGACTAGGATTTAGTGGACGAATAGAACTATTCAGCGTGTTAGCCACTGAAAGAACCTATGGACTATCCAAGACTTTGGCAGCTTTGCCCTAACGACACACAAAGAACGATTTGCACAAACACTGTTAAACCACTCTTTTATCAGCAAGACGGAGAAGAATAAACAAGGCCAACTGAAATAGACTTTGTTTAGTGTCAAATATCCCAAAAGACTCATAGGGAAGTTTGACACGAACAGTGTACTTGATAAACCACAATCTAACGGTCACAAAAGAATAGCTTTACGAATTCCGTTCAGAGGAGAAAACGTAAGCTAGTTGATTGAAAAACGTTTCAGCTCAGCTGTTGTCTGCACGTTCTGTACTGCGAAAACACTGGTCGTATACGGGAAACAGTTCCAATCTCCATACGATCGATCAATCAAACGAATTCTCAGTTCATTTTGTACAAACGTGGGTGGGGAGCGTCATCTATCGACAGGACCCAGGGTTAGCTTGAAGTCAATGTTTCCTAGAGTGCCAAAATGAATGCGACAAACGGTTATGTACTCATCACACATCGAACACCAATAAGAAAGCAGTCATCGATTCCTAAGCGACACCTGATGAATTAGCACGTAAGTAACCGCTCTAGCACTTTTCATGCTCCGTTTTCATAGCCACAGAATTATTTCTTACTGTGCACAGAAGTAGTTGTAGTCAGATGTTTTCACTGTGTGCGGAGGAAATTGGTTACGGGGTTAAAGTTACGTGGTAGCAACCGAACAGGTCTTCAAAACTGAAGGTTTTGAGATTTTTTCCGAGTTTTTGTGCGAAGCTCTGTATGCTCAAATCACCTGCAGTAGCAAAGTCTGCTCGGACACAAACCGTGTACTGTTTGTCTACTTTATTTAAAGTACACATTTAATAATTCTGAAATGTGAGGGCAAACTCAATTATTTCCACCAGGTAACAATCCAGCGATATAATGTACACGATTCATCTCAAGGTCCGTTTGAAAGGATGATGTTTATGAGCGTAGCAAGTTTTAGGTTTTGTAAATCTGTACAGCTATTAGTTTAATGTGTGGACCTCTGCTAACTGAGGGCGCTTAATTTTAAAATTTCACACAGCATTTTATAAAGAAACATATAATCAAAAACCCGTGGTGGTTTATCACTCAGTCAAACGCTACTAGTTGGTTACAAATAGGACAGCCGAAACCTTCCCAATCAATACAGAATGACTAATGAAACACGATATTAGAAGAAAGCACATTTATTGAGGAGAACTTGAAATGACAGCGGTATGTTCCGTAAACCAAATAAAGTACATTGGTTAGATTGAAGAATCTTGTAACTCCTGCAATTTAATGCTACCGAGAGTTCGATAGAAGCCGTCCAATCCGGGAGTTCTTAAACAAAAGTGTAACTCAGTAACAAGCATCTCGCCAAATTCCACATCGCGAAATTCTTTCAACCACCTAGAATCAATGTTCAAACCATCAGGTGAATCTTGCGGAATCTGTAAAATGTGCAAAAGAAGTGAGGAAATATGTGCAAACATTCGAATCTGGTAGATCAAATATAAGTTTATTATGTATGTCAGTGCAAAACGAAGTTTGTGTCTGCTAGAACCCAAATGGTCATAGTTGGCGCAGTACAACACAGACCATTTTCATTAGACTCGCCTGGGTGATTTCGAAATCAAAATATTGCTCTTCTTTTGACACTATTGAATTCATGGCGGTCAACCATATTATTAAAGGCATGATTATAGGTTCGAGTTACGGATAGAGTTCGAATTCTCAAGAAGGTTTACGCACAGAAGATTTCTAGTGAGCTATTTCCTTGTTATATAGCGAAATGCCAAAAATTGGGTGAACTCATTGTAATACCATGTTTTGGTATATAAATGTTACTTTCAACAAAGATGCCAAACAGGTGATACTTCAGTTCACTCTACACTACAGTGGTCACATGGTTTCTAAGAGCTGGTTCACTTCATTGCGGCAAATCATGTTGGCAGTGAACATTCAGAGGACCTCCTGGATTATTTTTCAGGAGAAATGCACAAAAACTGATATCTATAATAGCTGCATAAATATCAACTTAATCGGTGAGCTGGTCGAACTGAAACACCATCATTTGGGTTAGCCGAAGCAGTTAGAAGCGGTCTATACCTACGGGAACAACGACCACTTTGATCAAGTTATGCAACTCATCAAACGACAAGCAGTCGTTTTGGAGTGAAAGAGAAACAATTTACGACTTTTTCAGAACCACGCAGAATTTGCTTTCCACTCAGCTTTTCTTGTTGTTTGAGCTACGCATCACCTGTCAGTAAGCGAGGTATGCTGAATCTTGCTTCGTTCGTAGGCAGCTTAACGACGGAATTATATATACTGTTGTGTATATAATGAAGATTATGTGCGCTGTTATGTACATACGTTGATGTACGTGGTTAATAATTATTGTACAGATATCATTAAGCTTTCACCAACATACACATAGACGTGTATATGTGAGTAGGCATGCGTAGGTGTAAATATGTGCACATACATTTGGCTATAAGGGGATTAATATTTACTAAGTTACAAGGGTAATCCGCCGGATACTTAAGGGTGGTAACGGCCGTTTACTGACTAAGATCGAAGTATTGAGCTATCAGTCCGAGGGTCAAGAACACCAAGACACAAACCAGCAGATTAATTTGGAAAGTTGAATAACTCTACGGTGAGGACAGTGTGAACTGCTGGCTAAGCCGGTGATACCTGACAATACTATCAAATTTTCATTATTTACAAGCAGCTGTAGTGAAAAATTTAGATACGATAACCCGGTCGATGGTAAATTAACCAACGCCGTGTATTCGTTAGAACGTGCAGTGTGGTTCGGAGATAAGTACGATTAGATTCTCAGGATAGCGAAACTCCCGATCAGAGCTCCTGTACAAAACTGGCTGGTTGGAAAGTTCACCACACTACAGAAGTTAAGATCCCATTTGTTTGGTTTTCAAGTGTCTACTACCAGCATATACTACTCAAAAGAGTTGACGCGTAGTGAGACGCGAACAAAAACTACGGAGGATCTAGAACGCCAAAGCTGGCGTCATGTGCTTGAGCAACGTGTACAAACAAATCTGTGGAATTTGTGTGGAATCGCTTAGTAAGAAATCTCCCTAGACCAACATGAGATGCATGTAAGTGTGTACCATTCTAATCTAATCCGTTCGTATACCGCATCTTGCTTTCTCTGTTGGAAACAAGTGACCGTTGGGAATAATGGCCATTTTGTTAGAACTCAGAACGTAACAAAAAACTTCGTCTTCAGTGGGTCTTTTGCAGGCCAAATATGGCACATAAAAATCAAAATGGTAATAAGGTTATGATTGTCGGTTCCATAATATAATTTGGATCAAATGTTATTTTGAGATAGTAGACAACATTACTCTGGTGTCTAACCGTCCATTACAGCAATGGCAAGCTATGAAAATCTGACTTCATGGGCAAATGAATTCTAGATATCTAATTACGGTGTCTACCACCGGATTTCAGTAGCCCCCTTATCTGTTGAGATGTGACAAACTTGGGCCTTTGATATAAGCACAGGCAACATGGTCGATCTGCTTGAAAACGACACTAAAACTGATTTTCCGAACAGAATGGATCGGGTGGGCCAGAATTTTACTGGAAGTCGTGTTGCTGCCTTAGTGTCATTCAGCTGGGCTGATGTCCGCTCGTTCTCTTCGGCAAATGCCTAGATGCATAACAAACGTATTCCGCAGGAACAATAAAATTATTATACACAAAATGAGATAGTACTACTAAGTATTAAATCTCTAAGCTGAACGTGTATGATTGGTTTATGGTGATATCCAATTAAGATGTCTATGGGTGGTCTTAAGGGCAGTGCGTTTCAGTCAAAAATACACCTGTGGTCACACCGTTTTAGACCACTCTTGCCCGACAGAATGTCAATGTTCTGAAATTAACATCTGCGTCAGTCGCTTGTTATAAGTGGATTCTGAGTCTAGAGTTCTGTCAATAGAAATTTCAAATAGTCCACTTCACTAGGCATCGTATAGAGGTGTGCTTCCGGTTCACTAATACCAAGCTATGGAAACGATTATGTTGTTCCTTCTACGTCCAATTTTGGTGCATACCTTGCCAAAGTGATCAACAGTTTCATGTTTGCGAATGTTGTTTTTCTGTTTGGTTCTGATTCCTTCATAAGTAACCTGCTGTTATGAGTTGTCATTTCTGATAATCGTACAAAGCCTGTATAAACTGGAGCATTTGGAATAAGAATGTAAAGAACGAACCTTTGTGCATAAAAGTGGCTGTGCCCGTGCACCCAACTTGTCATGGCCTACCGTCGTGCCACAGTAGTTACGTCGAAAATCTTGAACAGTTCTTAGGTTGAACAAACTTGTATTTGACCGCGTCTCGACTTTTGATGAATGTTCCGTCATAATTCAACATTTGAACCTCTGGTCTTTTTTTGTTAAAGCCATAAGAAATAAGTGACCATCCCGTTAGGCGTAAACTGCAAGATAGACTTCAACCACTCCACAAAGGAAGGAAAGTGCATTCACATGAAGTGTTGGCATGCATCTAATGAAGCTATAGTAGCACATGCTGATCGAGCGTATGACTGTTGGCAGGAAACTCACTGACAGAGAGATGTGAGCGAGGTAGCTGGTCGCTCCGTTTCAGTGACGTCGTTCGAGCCCATACCGGCTTTCTTCTTCCATGCGTTCTCGTCTGGTCGTTTCTATGGGAGGCGATTTTTTCCCATCTACATATTTTATAATTTACTATTACCGTGAGCACTTCGGTGTCTCGATGTTCAACTGTATTAACCAAATGAGGCTCCCTAATATCCATCCACCTTTAATGAATGGTTCAAATCAAGCAGATCGTACTGGCCAAGTGAGGCAGAGAACGGAAAGTTAAGTTTGATGCTAGAGTCTCAAAGATTTGCGAGAGCTCATACTGACAGGCTTTATAGTCGAGTTTAGTAGATCAGTGCAAGTGGACAACCGTAGGCAGAACCTACCAGGAAGAAAGAGTTGAGAAAGGGGGCCCGGATATAGTACACACACATCTAGAGGCCACACTAATCCCTCAATGATGTGCCGTGAACGTTCGTCGCCCAGACCCGACCGCGATCCTGTGAGTGTGAGTTGCCATACAGCGTTGGAACTCTGATATGTTGCTTCAAGTATCAAAGACAAGCCTCAATGCGCCGGTGCGACATGATTAGTTTGCAGCACTTTGTGGACAAACAGAAATGTCGTAAAACAAACATTGAGACGGAAAATTGGGTGGTATCGGAACATTCGGATGAATTGTCTAGACAGAGTCAACTGGAAAAGTTTCGCACTTAAGAGAGTGGGTCAACAGTGTATACATTTGCTTAGACTCCGATTAGGTTGTTTGTGAGTCTACCGGGTTGATCGCTGGGTCGTTTAATTTACTTGACAGGTAATGGAAGATAGCTTGACTGTTTTTCCCTCATTTGCTTGCGTGAAAATCTGTCAGACTTTTTGTCGGAAGGTTCGTGAACGTACAAGCTTATTATGAATCTCAGCAGCAGGTTCGAGTACTCTCTCTTCCAATAATGACTCATGGACAGCAGGACACTGCAACTTGACCTTCAAAGACCGTAACGGCGTTTGTTTGCAGCTTTGTGTAAACCTCGACGCTGAATCAAGTCGCCTCTGAAGATGTCAAATTAATGTGGAGTTACACGTTTTTATGGCAGCTCGGTGGCTTGCTACATCCAACAAGCGATTTTGACCCAACTCTAGCTCTACTCACGAGGCTGGCGGACAGGAAGGCATCAGCATCCATGCTTGGGTGGGGCAGGGAGACTCGCTACTTGGTTGCTGTCGGGGCAGAATCCAATCCCCCAAAAATATTATTTTATGTGCTTCGGCAAGGCCTAACTCATTGCTTCTTGAAGTGACCTTCATAGTCATCAAGGATATGTGCCACGTCGCCCTTCACGAGTATTCTCAGCCTTTGTACCAACTTCCGGCACTCCGCCTAAGCGCTCGTCTTTCAACCGGGGCACCACTGTATTGTCTGGATCCTTGTCTGATCTGATCTTTTCTGACTAGTCACAAACCTTTTTTAAATGTGATTTATCTTGTGGCCATGCTGTCTTCGCAGTGAGTGACATATAAAGAGCCCTGTCAGGAGAACAGTCTATTTTCCGAATTCATGCGTCAGACTCGGTTGGTTGGGTTGACAGGGTAGTTACGAATCAGCCGCATGTACTCCGTAGCCCATTGTTCATTATCGTTGACCGTCGTTCCGTTATCCACCAATTGTGTAAAATATGTCTGTTAACTTGTCACCTAGCGTGGTCAGTGGCATGTTCAGGAGGGTGGATTTTGTCAAACTGGTGAGTTTGGATAATGCACTATGATGCGTGTTCTTTCTTCCACAGTCCACCTCGTGGCACAAAGCGACTGGTGACATAGTTCTTTTGTTTGTGAGTATATTCCTGTGAATGTATGTTACCAAGTGCAGTGAGTTCGATTCAAATGTCATTGGTAAACCAACTCAATTACGAGGGTTTTTTATCCATCGGCGAGCTTTTTGATTAATCTAGAAGAGCTCCAATTATAAACTCTAAACGCCGTTTGGTGTTCATTCGATGGTGTGTACAATCGACCAGACCTGAGATTTAGATAAGCCCTTCGGCTGGTCCACTTTGTAAAGAAGCACTAGACTTGAGTTTTGCTCTTATTAGGGCTCATCCTTGTCTGAACCACGGTTTACATTCCGACCCTTGTGTTCACGATACCAGCTAGTTAACCACAAAGTCAGTAAACCCATATCGAGCATCATTGATCAGTCATATCCGAATAACAAATTTGTTTCGTTTTATTTTGTTTTAATGTTCAGTTAATATGCTTAACATGCTTACATCTGCGTACGAAGATTCTGATGCTTCACGTTTTGGTTTATCTGATTTAAATTCACTTCATGCTGCAGCCGTGTGTAGGAAACTTGCAGACTGTAGTGAGTCCATAAAGCTTATTTACACCCAAATCCGCGCTCGACGGTTATAGGATACAGAAGAGAAATCTGCAGATGTTTTCATCTTTTATGAAGTTCATTGCTAACAAGGTAGTGTGCAGAAAAAAGTAGAGAAACCCGATCACAACCTACCAACCTAACAGAAAGCAAATTGTTCTCAATAGTTCTTTATCATATCAATACAGTTATATAAGTTCAAAGAATTAAACCATTACTAAGATGACTTCCATTGGCCCGTGTATTAGGGTGTGAAATTCCACAAAAACGGGCTGAGCTACTCAAACGACGATTAACTATTAGTTTCAAGATAGGTTCACAATCAGGTCACGGAAGTGGAGGATGAAGTTATTGACGTGACCACGCCAACTACGGGGTTTGTACAAATTTAACGTGATTTAACAGGATTGCTTAACCGAATAGCTATCGATTCCGAGGTGGCCAACGTTCGTTTTATGACGAGTTTGTGGTGGTACACCGGAATTTTGTCAACTATGCGAAAGACCTGCATTGAGTCAGTGTGATTGTTGGTATCCATAAGACGTGTAACTACTGAGATGCTATTGAATTTGACAAAACCGGTCCCCAGCCGGGCAAGATAGTCTTCTTTGTTTCGTCTGGACAGAGGCCTAGTCATCCGACCTACATATTCTGCTGTATAGTAACAGGAGACAGAATACACAAGCGTGAATCGGTCGACGACTGCCAATTTCTTTCACACTGAAAGTAATCAGTGGAGAAGTGGGGAACTAGCTCCCTACTGATAGCCACCGGGGAATTAAGTGTTATTCGTTCTCAAAAATGTTTGCACAAACCCCGCAGTTGTCGTGATCACATCATTAATTTCATCTTCCACTTATGTGACTCGATTGTGAACGGATCTTGAAAGTACTCATCGTTTGAGTAGCTCAACCCGTTCCAGCCAGGTGTGGATTATGAGCCTGAAAAGCAAATTTTACCATCCAAAGTTACAAATAAGTATGTATACCCTCTGACCTTGTTATCGAATTTCTCTGTTCCTTGCTACCACTCCCCACCATCTAGCTTTTTATACCCTCACTTTTATTCGGTTTTGCGATTGAAATTTATTCAATTTTCAACAGGACGAGATTTGATTTGTCAACCGTTCTTAAACACAAAATGGCATTTCTAAGTTTGTACCTTTCAAAATCCGCTGGAAACCGCGATGAACATCCAGTTGGATACTGAGTTCAGCTCTGCAGAACTTTCTTTTATGATAAAAATCCGCGATGAAGCAAACTGGTAACATTTGGTCTACAAGGTGTGTACATTCACCTGTGTTACCAGGGTTACCACCGAGCAATACCTGACGTTTTGGCATTCTGATGAATAAACACGTATTTTACCTGTTCTGGAGTTGAAAGCATGTGATAGCAAAACACCGAAATCGCCAGTGTGTTATACAATTTTCTGTTAGCCTGTCACAAATTCTGATGATAATGGTACAATGCAACGCATAAGTTTTCACAGCGGAGAACATCTGTTGAGCAAAAATGGCGCCACTCTCCAGTGCTGTCCCCAGAATGTCATTTATGTTCATAAATCACTAAAGTGAAAAATAATTCACACACAGATTCAAGGCCACAAACGTCGTGGTTTGAATCGATTCAATTAAAAATTGATTTCTTGGGAACATAAACCAGCAAGTGTCAACGCAAACAATTAGGCTGACCACGTGTTCCAAAAACATAAATATTTTTCAGCAAACGAACATAATATCATCATTTTGACTACCACTCACATGATAACTCAGAGGAAACAGTTGTGTGATAATTACGCAACGGGTTGTGCGAAGCGAACAGTAAGTTATTTAGTCTTTTGATAAGTTCATCCAGGTTGAGGGTGCTAGAACAGGTTCTGCTTTCAACTTGTGCAACAGTTGCCAATTTTTGCTGTGTGACAAACTGTTTTAAACACGAGGGTATTCTAGGACTGACTCTGATTGCGTAACCTCTAAATATAACACATCCTGTAGCTGATTATACAATGAATCACAGGTGCAAGAGTTAGAACTCACTTTCATCAGAGTGACGTGCGGGTCGAACTTTGAGTGAACGTTCGTGACGAAACCAGCGGCGTCCACACTTTCAGTCACATGATCGACCAGCTTGCCGAGTAGATAGTTTGGCTCAGCTGCAACAAAAAGTATCCGTCCTTCATACGACCCTAATCCACAAAGCCTGACTGGATCTGGGGGTATCAGAAATGGAGCAGTCTGAATCGCATGACGGATCAAGCGGAAACAATTTCTGGCCTGAAGAGGGTAATGTGAACAACGGACAAATGCGTCAGCTGCATGCCTGAAGTCAATATAACTTCACTTCTCCTATGGAGCAAAAATGAGTTATATGAGGACTAATACGATACCTGCCACTTTACTCGATAGTTGGTTGTGATGACAGAAGGTACCAAATGCTCCCACTATATTTACTACAATTCGAACAAGCATGTGACAAATGGAAACTACGTCGATAAACTCAATGGTCTTGTGTAACAAGCCATAAGGACAAACCACATGTTTTTGTGTGTGGACATCAGGAGATAGACGGATTAGCGTTCCGTTATAAAGGAAGGTGCGATGCTCCTTCTAAAATAAGCAGCCCTTGGGAAAATGACAATCAATCTTTCTAGTTCGAGGAGGGAGATGAATTCTATGAGGGGAGCGCCAGTTTATCCCATACTCCAGCCATGTAGGTTTATTTCTGATGTGAAGTATCGAGATGAGAATAACTAGGGGATAGCCAGACATTTTGTTACCAGTTTACTTAGTTATTTTAAGGTGCTTATTAGTTTGCGGTTTCTTTCTTAAGTTCATGACCATTGATACACCATATTTGTAAAAATTAGGCAGTTGATCAATAATCCTTTTTCGACGCCATTAACCTTAACTTACCTGTTAACTAAAGTGTCTTTGCAAGTCAGATAACTTTATTTACTCGGGCTTTCTCATCTTAATTAATTTAATTTCTTTAATCTCCTTCTGCATCTTCAGAGCATGTTGTGTTTACATCAATGAGGTTAGAACTGAACATATAGGAGAAATTACAGAATGTTAGTAACTTGTAAGTTGTGTACCCAGCAACACAAAGACCATCTCAGTATCAGTTGCTATTATAACATTATTGTTCACTTGTTTTTACTAGAGAAAAGGTGTGTCGTTAGAAGAAAAACCTACTACTGAATGTATCCGAGGCACCCAGAAACAGAATGAACTAAACAATGAGAATAAAAAACGTTCCGAGGAAAGGGACTTTATGCGGCCTTCACTCACTGAGACAGCTAAACCGTTTGTCGAACGGCATCATAAAACTTTAGAGTTGATGTACAACAAAGCAGCTTCCTCAAAGCTATCGTAACTGACTAATGAGAATATCATAATCGCAGTTAGGGAACATCAAGTTTAAGTTAGTAGACTATGATGAAAACTGGGTTGAGTAGGATAAACCGATACACAAAATGGGGACACGAAACCCGCACCTGCAACAGTAAAACAGTTTGATATTGAGTCAAAATCATTTTATGCAAAACAGCCGTAGCTATTTTCACCAGGTTCAGGTGATGAACTAATCGCAGACCGAGTGGTACCTTGATTTTTATGTGTATCAATTATAGCACACTGAGCGACCACCCTGTAAACTATGCTTTGTAGGTTAAATTCAACTAACAATACATAATTAGCAAGTTTGAACGTTATCACTCGCTAAAACACTCAAAACTCTCGTTCCCAACACAGATTCGCATTGTCAGTCTGTAGATTTTTCCGATAGAATTCAGATATATATATATAGCACAGTTATTCCGTTGGGTCATGCAGTTGAGTATCGGTATCGAAAAAAATATCTTTGTGGTGCACAGCACTGTCTGCTTCACAGTCTAGCTGGATCGTTATATGTTGTGTGTATTTTAATCTTACAGCCAACTATGCCAATTGCATGAAGTTCACGTCAATTTTCACATTCCATTTTTGCCCATATAAACTGACATTACCAACGTTAATATAGTATGCTTGTGAACAGCTATCGGTATCTGGACTAGCAGTGCATTGTACAAATCGGACATTTTTATACATTTGTTTTCAGCAAAAGTGACGCCATTCCACTCTGCTTCCAGCAAGAATGTTATTTCAATTCAAAAGCCGAAACGCACCGAAATATGAGATCCCAATCGATACGTGTTTTAACGTTTGTATGAAGAAAGAAAGAGCAACAAAAATATTAGAATGTTGCTTTGATTACACTTCGATGTATTCCGTCAGATGAGGTTCTCTTCTTTTCGTTTTCTAAGAAAACTGAACTGGAATGTGTGTGATCAGTCCAGTTAACTGTGGATGCTAGGAATTCCATATCTGAAATAAAATCACAAGCGTTAAAGGCTAAGCCATACAACTGAAAAACATCACGCTTGTCTACAAATGTATGCATTATGGTTTTTCACCTCAGGAACAGAGTTAAGGACTCGTAGGCCCAACTTAACATAACAAGATTAATGAGAGATTGGGAAACGTGAAGTACTGACAGAGAATTGACAAAATATTATTGGTCACTTTGGGAAAACTCTTTAGTACTCGGGGAATTTTCAGAAAAAACTACTCAGTTATGTGTCAGTACCCGTTGATTTACAAGACATCGGCCAAGTTAGATTGGTCAGTAAATATAAGATCTTGTAAACTAAGGAAAACCAGTCAAAGATTGCCCGTCTAGCCAAAACGATACGTATCAACTCCAACACTTAAAACCATACAATATCAGTTAATGTTCACAGAGCACCACATTCTATAAGATAGAAAGAATATCTTGTAAAAGTGTACTAAAAAACTGCGACTTAATCAGCAGTGAGCTCTTTCACTACCTCCGATTACAGAAATCAAGTATTTCCAACATGTAACTAAAGCGAATACACACCGAAGAGGAAAGTGAAACCGAGTGTTATTCTAGGGTAGGTAACTCCTTGAATATGGAAAAACAACAGCAATCTGTTTCACATTCACCAGCATTTTCGATATCGGAGTAAGTTTGCGAAAGACCGTTATTGGACATGAGTCCACTGACATCCTGAAGACCAAAACACCACAGTGAACAAGACCATAGAGATCGAGAAGAGGAAGAAGATCGCGGAGAAACCACTGAAATTATGAGAGGCCTGGTTTCCTGACCGCAGAGAACTGCCGTATGCACAACCTATACATAACCGGTACTCACACACAGCCATTCCGTTTGAGATAAGTTCCATGTCACTACTTCAAATAGGCAGCCGCTAGCCAGACTTTAGCAATGGATTAAGAGATCTATTCAACAACTGTGAAAAGGTTCTCAAAACAGCGGCACTGTCCACAAAATCCATATCGTCATCAACTCCGGTGAGTAAAGGCAAATTCCTCACCGCTTCTCTCCACTTGTGCAGTTTACACCTCATCGTGACACCCTAATCACCAAGCGGTTCAGCGCTCCGGGGACTGCCATTGCGTTATCATCAAGTCATTCGATATCCACGGCACAATCAAAACCAACAATTCTGCATTTCAAGGGACGTTCCACATTGTTACTGGTAAAACATCGTCGAAGGTATCGTTGAGTGAAAAGTTGAATAAAAGAAAGGGATAGAGCACGCATGCTTGAAAATAAGGTAGATGGTTATGGCACGTCATGTGCCTTAACTCAACCTCAGATCTACATTATTCAGTTCCCTCGAATAGATACATAATTCGCAGGTACCCCACTCTTCAATGAGCATTCCCGGAGGAATACAGTGCTGACACTATCGAATGTCACCTTTATGTACAACAGCGTAACTACTGTTGTTCGCTTGTGCACGTCGTGGTGTTAGGTTGCTTGGTGGAGTGTGAGGCATTCAGTACCTTGTATCTTAACTTTTCGAATGACCCGCAAAGCAGAGTTAACTCCAACAGCTTAGATGCAAACGGAACTAAAATACTCTCTCCCATATCTTCTCTAAAAATGGCAGTGATTACCCATCGGCCAAAAGCGAGAAACCTTCATAGAACACGAAACCGTTGGGCCGAGAACAGATGGTGGTGAAGCAGACACATCTCCACTGCTTTAAAAGAGGAGAAAAGAACGACTGCCTGGGCCAGATGTTCATAACGTTTGGGAAGTTCTTGCAGATCTCCCCTGTGGACATTTGACACACAACATAAGCTGGGTCACAAAAGGGAATAGATAAGGTAAAGGGAGGGTTTAGTTGTCACCGAGAATGCTTCATATAACTTTCTAGGTTTCTTTACGAGGTATATATTACTGAAAAGTCAGTTTCGTTGTTTAATTTACTAACACTCGGCAGTTTGACACTTGTGTAATACGGAACAGCCATGGCGAACGTCCGAAGGAGTCACCTAACTCCATATCGACTATACGTTCTGCTCACCAAGTTCCGCGATCCGAATAAGCATCTGGTGAGCCGCGCTACGGAAAGACGCGCACTTTGTGACGCCCAGTCTTCAGCGACAAGCGCAGGTGGGCTTCAAGTTTATAAACAGAACGCGTGGAACCCCAGCCATTCACAGCGAGACCAGCTGATTTAAAACAGTTTTAACTAACTGAAAGAACAGCATACCATAAGTATATATAATATTGAGTATACAGTGTGATGGATTACAAAAGGTCTACGTCTACGCCTAGGTTTGTTAGTTAGTACAGCTGAATTAGACGGTTTCCTAATGTCTGATTGTTTAAGCCTTCCCCATATGACTCTGCAGAAAGTTGGGACACTCTAACGCAAATCAAAACGTGGTCACTATTGAAACATGTTGACAAATATGAACAACAGTCTCACACTCAACCTCGTTACCAGCGATGTGGTCAGTTTGTATATGTGACAGCAACAGCTGTCAAGTAGCAGAACTTCAAAAAGTCTAACTGAGCAAAATCTATTAAAGCTTTCCATTTTTAACCCTTAGACAGAAGGCAGCTCGTGCAGCACAAAAGCCACATTATTCCGGAAACAAAGTTTAATCCGACGAAGCGTCTGCGAAGAATTCGTGTCGAGGTATTCTTAGTGCATATAGACATTTTTTGTACACATGATCTGCAACTTACAAGACACCTTCCAGTGACACCCAGTTGTTTCATTCAATTTAAGGAATTGCAATCCTTGCGATTTCTTTCTCTTTATATGTGCAAGAGCAATTCGGGAAGGTTTTTAACTCAATGAGAACATAGTTTGACAACTAAAATGAATAAGTTTTCAAGCTGCCACACCGGTGCTGATTCAAAAGACGTGTCCGGTGTTGGTAGGATCGAACCACACTGAAGAAGGTGTCCACAAATATGGTGTTAACGGTTGGTAAAAACTGATCGTTAGGACCAGTTTGAAACCCCTCTGAAATCAAGATGGACCATCAAATTCGGTCTACACAAAGTGGAAATACATCAGTAAGGAGGCCTTGACGTCGAACGGCTGGCAAACATCTCCGGAGTCACCTTTTTTCTAATCCGGGACTTTTATTCACTGAATCGTTCATCTCCTGAGCTTGAAATCAGCTTTGCATAAAGACCGAAATTTGCGCAGTAAATCTTAGTATTGCACTGACTAGAAGACGCGTGAAGCTACCATAAGTTGAAAGATGGCAGACAGACATCTTGAATAGATCAGGCCTCGGTTCACCGAAGTCTGAAACTGTCCATTTTGTTAAACAATCACCTTTGCGTTGCACAAATCTGCTCCCACGTTACAAACTAAAGGATATCACAGTAGTACTGTACATATCGGGACCTGTTCTCGAATAACTTCCTCTCGAGTGACTGAATATCCCAAAAGCTGTCTGAGACTTCATAAACGTATGTGACAGACAGTCCAAACTGGAAAAAGGTTACCATATCAACACTTCACTTTTCGTTCCCCTTTTTTGAAAATGCTGTCCTCTTTGCAACATCCCTCTGCCAAATGACCTACTTAAGGGGCGACATAAAACCACTGATCTCTTAAATCCTGTGGAGACATTTATCAGCTGTTTGTAGAGGAATTCCAGTATTGATCAACACAAAAACAACACAAAATCGTTGATCTGCAACGCAAGAAAATTAGTTGTGTGGCGTTGAACAAGTTACTGCTGAACAGGTTACTCTGATCTACAGTAGTAGAACTACTGCACTGTCATCTGTTGCGGTAGTGGACAATCGGCAGTCTATTTGACCGTCCGTAAACAACCAAAGGTGAGGTTGTGAACAAAGATGACCCGATTCACACAAGCTGATTACTCGAAGAAACTGGTGGTGTTACGGGTGGCAAAAACAAACACTCGACTGTAAGTTTAAATATAAGCAAAACAGTCTGATACAATGTGTTCAACCAAACTTGTTGGGAGCTAGATACCATAATTACGCTGCTCGGATTACTAGTGAGCAGTACGTTTCGTTCGGTCGTCTTCAACGAAGCAATAGGCGAATTTCTGGTTAACAGTGACATTAGTAAAGTCTGGTTCATTCATTACGTACTGAGCGAAGATACCAGAAAAGTTTTGATAATTTCATTGTTTAAAAAAGAGAAAATTATCCGATGAATCATATTTCTTCTAACTCGGCGTAATTTGCACCATTCTCAGCACAATTTTCAACGCTGCAATATAGGGTATCAAAGGATTTCTCAGACTTTGTATTTTGAACTTATCGATTGCGGGATCAAATTTCTCATCCCAAGTAGTTTTCTGCTCAACTACTGTATTCCACTTCAGCAATGGAATATGACTCGCAAAGCCAGTGCTGAATGAAATCGATTTCACAGTCAGTCAAATGTGTTAACTTGAGGGAATCTTTATGCTGAAGCGCACTATCACAGTGCGTAAACTAACAACGCAATCCTAACTTAACGCTACTCTGAATGATCTCTGAGAAAAGTTTTATGCATGCTTATTTCAATGCAGAAAACTGACGTTATATTCTAGCATTCTTCTAAGTAAATTCTGCCGTGATCGGCTTTCTCATCCACCTTTGTAGCATGAAATATTTCGAGTGGAAAATTTTAACTCCTGGCCATTCTGAGCTGTGAGAAATGACCAACAGATCTCACCGCTAGCACTCAGTCGGAGAACTTTCTAAACTCGTAATCGTCAAAATCCAGGAGGAATTTACGGAGGAAGTCAACGCGGCGGCGATTTTAATGTCGGACAGAATATGTACCATTCATTCAATAAACTCATTGCCGAAAACGAAATGTTTTAGATCCGGGGCCTTCAAACCCAATGGCTCACAGTGTGCGGTAATTTTGATATGGCCCAATGTTAGGGCCTCACCGGCTGTTTTGCTCGTCAACGGCTATCTTGCTGTGTCATCGCTAGAGCGCCCATGACATCAACGATTTCAGCTCTAAGTGTAATCATCCACCAAGCCGAGTCACTCGACCAAAACTTGATTACTCTCAATTTTCAGCTTTTCGTGGCAAACGGGAGCAAGCACATCGTGATCAACGTGATCAACCCGAATGGTGAAAAATGATATTTTTCCGTTCATGACCTGAAATCAGTGAAATAGTTCCTCTGAGCCTTGGAAAATATTGGTTCAAATTAAGTTTGATCGGCTTTCACATATAACACTATGTAAAACAAAGGAGAAATCACACTAATTTGCTGACTATGTGCATAGCTTGTTCTTCATGGTCCCCGACTATGATGAAATACACGTTCTAACACTAACTGTGATCATGTCTTGGGAACAATTTGAGTGACTTTATACCCTCTGGATTATTGTAATTCGGAAAAGAATGAAGAATGTACTTTCGCGCTAGTGACAACGAGAAACTATCAACTATCAAATAGGAGGTATCTGTTGTATCTCTATTAGCGTGAGACTAGAGCACTCTTGAGAATTACATGAAGCACTGCTAAATTGATTGACTGCTAGAAGTATTAGCATACCACTCGATTCAAGAGATCATGGGTAAAACAGTCACTCTTCAATCAAATTGGATATCACGTACTATCGCTAGTGCCACGGTTTTCGATTCATGCTATGAATCAGTTTATGAACAACACAGTCATATCAGTGAAACGTGAAGATAATCTAAGTTATGCGTTCTCGTCACTAATATCGACTACAGTATACTGGTGGTTCACATCGTCACGTGAGGCAGTTGTTGGTTTTCTTCAGTCACAGATTCGCAGTTGTGCGACTGTAAGTTAAAGTCAGGGATGGCAGCGTGTGTACAGCCTTGCTCAACAGATAGAAGGTGCGGATCATTCAGCAGGCAGATAGAGAAAAACTTCTGCTATGTGACCGCCGTCGCCTTGTTCAGTTGGCCCTTAACAAAAGGGATTAGTGCGACTCTATCTTTCCGCAGGTGAGAGACCTCAAATCTTGCGACCGATAACCAAGGTGACGAAAGATTGTCTGCACTGCCTGTGACTGTATGTTGATTGCATGCCGGTAGAGGATCTACCACACCGCACCTCGTTCAGTGTAGTTGTTTACAGGCGACGAAACATCCATCACTTAGGTGGGCCTTGAACAAGGTCGTAGATGCTACCCGCTAGGTTATGGGGAGCGTGATCAGCAATATCGCGGGCTATAAAAACGGTCAGATACAGCTTTGTATAACAATCAGGACTGGCAAACACTCCATTCAAAGAACCCATTAGCACAATTAAAGTAGACAAATGTGATGTTAACTATCAGGAAGCCAACCGAGTGAGGGAGAATTCAGCCCTTATTGAGGGATAGGAGATGCTTGGAAATGAACCCGACTCTAATCACACCATTGACAACCCAGTCAAGCAACAGTCAACAGTGACAACACCGAATTGAAGCGACCAACGCTTATCTGTCATAATAACAGATGTCTTTCTGTACGACTCAGCTGGATGACGTCAGATGACAAACTTAGGCAGAAAAAGCCACCGTTACAGTCAGCATGCACGAATACGATACTGAGCATATGCAAGCACGGTTGGCTATATTTTGGAATGAGTACACTGTTTCTTTTCACCTCAGTTTTTCAGCTACAAGTTGAAGCGTTCCATGAGGTGCTGTAGGCTCAGAGAAATGTCATTTGATTAAAGTCTTCTGTCCGTGCCTCATTTCACATGAAAACCAGTTCGAGATTCCAGGATACTCAGTCAATACTACCTAGTACAAACCATTTTTAAACCATATAGATCACGCTTCATTCTAAGTTTCTGATCAACAAGAATTCCAGAATAATTTCGTTTATACAAACCTCAAAGCATTGTCTCACGACTTACATCGAAAGTCCTATAAGGTATGCCGAACAAGAAAGACGATCTGTGTGTAAGTATGGCCTAAAGTCGTACATTGATATGCCACGAACGCCTTTTCATTTATCGAGCTACTAGGAGAACATGACGTGTTCATATGACAAACAAGTGTGATAAAACCACAGTTTGGAATATCAAACGTTGTAGCAAAAAATGAACACGTATATGTTCAAACATTACTCACGCATACTCAAATCACTCCACAGCTTTTACGTGAAATCGCTGATGTCATAAGGGGTTTAATGCTTCAGCCAGCCTTTCCTATGTACTGAAAAATGTACGATGGTATTGTGCCCCCTATGCAGCCTGCCTTAAAATATTGTTTGGATGCACATTATTGACATAAAGTCCAGTTTCATAAACCGCCATGAGAATTTTTCTTCACTCTATAGGGGTTCCTTCATTTTATCATTATGGTTTATACACTGCCGAGGAGTTGGGCGAATTTACATTGTGTACACAAGTTAAACTACAGGTAGATAAACTGGAATGGGTGCTAACATGTGACACTCAGATTAAAGGTGCTCTAGTTACCAATACAAACTACGAATTATAAATTTCTGCTCGGTACGTTGCTTCACCTTGATTGAAGAGTTTAACTGAGTGCATGTTGAATAGTGAGAAACTCTTTGAGCAAACGCTTCGATTTCGCCGTCAATAAAAGCTATTCCAAATAATCAAATATGTGTAACATGACTTCCAAAATCTCTGAGTTGTAGTTTCGTAGTTTTACTTGAGGAGGACGTACCCATCACTTTCCTGAAGTTATCTGGTGATTCGAGGAAAGCCGAAGCTCAAGTGAATATAATGTGATATAACTGTTTGTGGTCAGTCTGGATCACTGATACAACTGTCTAAACCGTATGTTGCACTGCGAACTTTGGGTTGAACATTATTGTGAGGCAATGTTATTAAGTCAAAAACCCGGTTGTAGTTATCATCAATAGAGTAACGGTGATATCCACTGTAGCTCATACGTTTCGTTTTGATTTATCTGCTGGAAGATTCGATCTTGTCAGATTTCACTTGATCTCCTCATTGACGTTGGTCCAGCTGCATGAGTTTTGTTGAATCACAAAAGTGTTCACTCTCTCCAATTCTAACGCAACTCTCTACTAAATATTCCACTTACTTCCTACTGAACAGTGAGTTAGTCAATTTCCTATTTACCGAACCCCAGACTGGGTCAGCTGCTCACTGTCAAGTGAATAAGACTGAATTGGAGGTTCCGAGTGGGGTACCCCAGGCAAACTCTTTAGTCTGCTGCACTGCGAGTAAGGCTTCTCAGTCCGGCGCCCAACCTGAGGTTCCACATCTCAATCTAAGATGTGTCTCTATAAGCAAGATTTTGTCCGTCGGGATATGAAATTTGCGTCTGATGCCAGATCGAGACATCACCGGAAGGCTAAAACGCTGCATCGCTTTGATTGCCGTAAAACTCAGTTGCTACGGCATTGATGTCCCAGCTTTAAGTGAAACAGAGCTTATAGATTAAGTTTCGACTCGACAGTAAGGTGCTGGATACATATTCTGTTAGATAGAAAGCCTTGTAGAAGGTGCCCGGTGTCAGCTTTATGGCAGCCGACCGCATCAATTCTTTGATGACAGATGAACCGTATGGAATCAACCTTCGAATTGTGTCCATGCGCCTACGGCTCGGTTGAGGTAAGACTGCCACATTTTTCAGTGTTTGAGGTTCAACTGTATGTCTTACCGACGAAACAAACGGCTATTTCCATGGTCAACTGTTTGCCATAATCTGGTTTAAACCGGTGAGTGACCGAGTGCTTGTTCCAAATGACTTCAAAGTCGGAGTTGAGGCGATTCCATAACCTGACGGAGCGTCCTCGGACTTCACGGCACTGATGCAGTTGATGAAAGCAGTGATCGTCTACGGCAATTGTGTACTACTCATGAGTTGGATGTCACGAACAGTCGATTCCTGCTGGATTTGACCAGTATCACGACGTGGACTCACTTACAAATCAATCATTACCGTTTGATTGATTAAGTTATGGTGCCACAACGCGAAATTCAAGAATTAAGTATCTTGCCAGTGATTTGTGGGCTGAATGTAACACAGATCAGAGGGCAGTCAGAACCAAATTGTTTATCCGTGTTTGAAAGACTGATTATTGGAAATCATCCGGACAGAGATATAAAATGGATGATAAGCGACTACATTACTCAAAGACGAGAGCAGTATTTCGGTGTTCAGTTGCTATTCGTCTGATGTATGTTCTTGCATCCACTACCCGACGGTATGTTGCAATACCTGAAAGAAAAAATCAAATTAATAACCATCGAGAGGATCGGTATCCAGCCACAGAAACTTCTTCTGACGACATTGCAGTTACGTCCAGCTTCACGATGGAGACAACCGAGGTGTTTTCTATTTCCACGATGGATGCAAACATTGAGGCCAACAGAGCCATGTTCCGTACTATTCGTCATCAGGTCGTCTAACAGCTGCGAGATATCAAGGACGACTGGTGGAAAAGCAAGCCCAGCTGATGCTTGACTACACTAACTGCCGATATCACAAGGAGCTCTACTAGTAGCTTAAGTTAAAGTTTTGGGTCATCCCCCCAGTTTACTAAATCACTGATTAACATATACTCCGGCTTCCCGTACAGTAAACAGGAGAACATCATGAAGGTCTGACAAAAGAGTTTTGGTAGCCTATTAAACGAGCTGACTATCATTGAGTGAGTGATCGTGAGTAACTTGCTGCAACAAGATGTCGCTGCTTTACCTATTGTCACCCCGAGGTTTAGTTACTGGAAAGCTGCTAATCGGAAAGGCTTCGTACGAAGATGGGTTGCCAGAAGAACTCCTCAAGTGTGGCAACCCAGTTTTGGGACGTTCTTTATTCTTATTGTTCCATTATGTCTAGAAACAGGAAACAATTCCTCAGGAGTTCCAGAATGTCTTGAGAGGCAAAGGTAGCAGACAAAACAGTGACGGTTATGGAGGCATCAATTTGTTGAGCTGTGCTGGAAGGGTCATAGCAGTGACTCTGATGAACGGAATCAATGCGGAAGTTTTAGAGACTGTAGTTTCTAAGGTGCGTTGTGGATATCGGGCGGGTTACAGTAAGATTTGCAAGGTGTTCGCTATTTGACAGATCCATAAGAAGTGTATTCAATGCAGCTAGCCGGTGTATGGCCTCTTCGTGAATCGTATCAAGGCGTTTGATCCCGTCAGCTGTGAGGTCACACGTAGGGTACTGAGTGAGTTTGGATGTCCACGTGGGTACGAAGACGAAGATGCAGTCGTGTGGATGTACCTCTGATGGTTTTGGCAATGTCACCAGTGTGAAGCAGAGCTATGCCTTATAATCGACCCTCTGTGTTTTGTATTTGACCGTGATGTTAAAAATCGTTTTCTTAAACTCTGAAGATGATGCGGCAGTTGAATATTACGCGGATAGCCGTTGGCTAAACACTTGGCGTTTAGATGGTCCAAATCAACTAGTCAACTCGAGAATCTGTATGCGGTTGTTGAAAAATGATGGTGTCCTGCTTGCACACAGCGAGCATCAACTCCAAAGACTGGACAGAAATTCGAAGCCAAAACGATTAAATTTGGTTTGGGACATACCATACGTGTGATATTTTATTTCCTTCAGTAGGAGGAGGCGCGGCCTTCACTCCTGGAATCAGTAGAAGCGGCGATATTGTGGATAACTGCATAGACTTCTGGCACTTAACTATCAATTTGTTGACAGATCTGTCCGTCGACCTCCAGTTGCGATCTCGTGTGGCAAATGTTAGTGCTGCATTCAGACGTCTAGACGGATATGTTTAGAAGAACCGCAGCCCAAAAATGGAAACAATACTGCCTGTCTATTGTTCAGTGACGCTATATGGTGATACTGTACAGGTTGATGTACGCCAGTGAAAACTGAATATCGAATCAGTGAAATATACTATATACGAGCAGATTTCATCTGAATGTCTAATGCGCATTCTGAATATTAGACGGACAGACATGGTTCAGAACAGTGAAGTAGTTTTGGACGGGAATGAGTTCATGTTAATTCTCAATCAGTTTCACTGACTACGACATATCCGTATGATGAGGGACGAATGGATTTCAAAGCAACTACCATACGAGCATGTAAAAGCAGTCAGGCGAAATCCCGATGTTCAGAAATTACTACATCTTGATGCTGTCTAAGTAAGTCTTTTGCTCTGTACTACCCAATTTAGATAGTGAGAGGATTTAGCCTCGAACCGGATGGTCTGAAGAAGTACGATCCGGACGGGTGTCTGAAGGTTCAATGACCAACAACTGCGCGGTTCTGAATTCTATCGAGCGGTAGGCAAAGGAACTATAGGTGTCTTAGTTCCTAGTAACATGATTATCTAATGTTGTGTTGAATACGGTTGCGGTTGCGCTGACAACCTCGAATTGTTAGGTAATCAACGCACTCACAGTGTACTGTCAACTTGGAGACTACAAATATGTTAGGCACAAATAAATTGTCTGTTATATTCATTTTCCATTCGTGACGACTAACGACCGCTGTCACTTGTTGAATCGCCCATACTATTTTCAAGGTAACTGGCTCATAGTGACCTCTTACCCTTCCTTTTCACCAGGCTTTGCGATGCATCATATGATGACTGCCTTCTTCATTTTTTGGTACAAATTTAAATTTTTGGTTCTATTCCCACTCGTGTTCCAAGTACAACCATGTGTACTCCCATACGGAAGTACTTATTGGCTTGACTTTTCAATATCATTCATCTCAGCTTAGATTGTACCATTTTAACTTCACTCATGTTTGTTTGAGAGAGATATGGGTTCCTCTTCTATGTCAGTCTACTAGCTGGCCAAACAGCATTGACCGGCTAGACCAAGCAGGCCCTCACTCACACGTTCGTTAGGCTTATTCCCTCGGATACGTGATGGGTAAGTGAAACCGCAAGTTGTTCCGCACATGTCACTTGTAACAAGCGTTGTAATTAAGCTTGCTTTGACTTCGGTCACTGCGACAGATTTATCCGAACCCGATGTCAACTTTGGTCTTTCCGCTCGGGCAGTGGCAAACTGTTCGTCCCGGTATATCAGAGCGTGTGTGAATCGTGTTTTAGTGACCAATCGTATGATGGCTTAGCTAGAACAGTCGATGTGCATGTTGATTCTTACACTTATCATGCTGCACGTAAGCCTGTTTACAAAAATTGCTCGCGCTTGATCTACTCATCATAAAGCACAAGCTACCTTACTGGCTGCTTCTTGAGCGCACGAGATATTGCAAGGCAGTTCATAACTAGTATACTTTTGAACACAACTTTATCTATACCAAATAAATGCGATTTAAACAGAGCGTTACCGCAGTAATCGGACCTAACTCTGATTTGTTTGAACAGAAAGAGGGCGGTCGGACTAAAGAGACAGGTCAGCTCGATGAAATGAGTCCCACTAATTTCGATACTAACAAATTCAGTGAACTTGATGGTGAGCACTATAAAACTTGCCTGACAAGACAGCAAAAACTAAGCCCTTTCAAAAATGTGAATGAAAATGGCTAGAAAAAAAGATGCAGCTCTTGCTCATCTACCGTCTATTTAAACACAGCTTATTTTAGTAGCCAGTCGGTTTAAGCCTCATTAAAGTTAGTCAGAAAACATATAACAAATATGAGGTTGTTGTGTACACACTTTAGCAGCATTTGCGGGTGCAGAATACGGTGGAATCTGGATAAATGAAAATAGTTAATTATCGTAACACTTATTACTTTCATTAATCCAAACAATCAGTTAAATAAATGAACTACCGATCAAGTTTCCCACCCCACCCCTTTTATTTACCTCGGTGATCATGGTCTCCGAGGTTAAAAGCGATTGGTTTAGTAAACTAGCAAAACACAGCAGATTTGTTGTCATTCCATAGTATTTTTCTAGTATAAACATACATGCGTTTAGTTTCAACACTTCAGAAGAACATTAATTGAACATCCTTCAGAAACGGTCGCAGCTCCCTCATTCCTATAAATACTTTCTGACAGCCTCTCTTGAATCAACGTATTATTAAAACCAGAGACATACAACGTTGTCTTTTCTCCGGATGTTATTGTCAAACCTCCATACAGATTTCTTAGAAGCTAAGATCACGTGAATTCAAGACAATGCAATTCAGGCTTATTCATATCATCGAACTCCATTGCTTAACATTCGGAACGGTCACCCCCAACTTGTTTAAATTAGTCACCCATGGTATTGGCCAACGAGTCTTAATGATGTGATTTACCGTGATGTAGCATGCTGATACTTATGGTTCATTGATGCAAATTAGTTAAGGCTGACGTGCAGCATTCAATCTGTGAGACTACCTTTGATTCATTATCTGACCTCAGTAAGAATATATGGACAGCAAGTGTCGGTGCTTCTCAGATTGATTGAAGATTGGTGTCTTCAGTTCAGTGAGGTAACATCAATTTTTCAGGGAACCTGAGCGAACAGCTCATTCTGTGTGTTTGCCCAACTGTAGTTCTCGGTCAGGCTAACGCATACTACGAGTGGCACCTTGGCAAAGCTTTTCTAGTCTTCATTGAAGGGTGACCTAATCAAGGTGCACCAACGCAGAGTATACTAAGGAAACAAACAATTACCGTGCTACACTTGAAACCATTACGTGTTACACCTGCAGAATGCAGATAATTGCATACGATGGCGCAAGCGATATACGGGAACATTTTGAAAAGTGCTATATTTGATGGGTGCGCGATACAAACAGGTTGAATGTATGTGCAACATCTGAGTCACAGCTTACCCGCGTTGTATATTCGTTACCGGATTGAAAGTCATACTTTGGTCATCATGCTGACGAGACAAGCATGGTAACCGTAGTCTCATTGATCTCAAAGCAAACTTGACCACATCAGACTGTGGATGACAATGGTTTGTAGATAGTGTTGAGTTTGACTGGTAGTAACAGAAACTGACATAGTGACCGTCTTGTAACTCCACTGAACAAAAATTTCCTGACTAAGTGAAACCATCCTAAGAAAACAGTTGTAAACACTTGACTTTTGTGATTCCAGTGGGTAGAATTTGCAACTCCTAGCGCCGTATAAAATCAGAGCATCGAAACTATGATTTCAACTTATTCAAGAAGTAATCATTCAACAAACTATAGTACATACGTTGGTTTAGTAACGCATAATTCACCTATGTGAGAACAGATCAACTAATAAACTCACTTCTGCCAAGCTATTCAAAGCGAATACACATAGTGTTAAATGAAATTTAGCGGGCTGGTAGAAATAATCTCGAAGACCTGGTTCAAGGTCACAAAATCTCGCTTGTACTGTGGCGGACATGTCCTGAAATGAGGCGGAATGCACGCGTTGACATAGTAAAAAGTTTGGTTCCCCGGGTTTGAACCAAAACGACTTGCGTAGAATTTCACTGGAATCCTCTCGATGTAATTTCGAATGTCTCTCCATTTCTTTCATTGTCGGTGTCTCCCACCATTCCTCTCCCTCATAAGACAGCCCGTCAAGCATAGCCATACAGCGGACAGCTTGGTGGCACTGTCTCACAACCTCATCAAACGGTTTACTCGTGTTCTTGTCCCATACAATCCATGAGCCATATCGAATGTATAATACCCTGTAAGCTTCCATAGCTTGTCTGTCCCAACGAACAGTCGTTTCAAGCCGATGTAAGAAGTCACCGAGAGCTTCTTGTGTGATTGTTGTTTCATTCAATAGGTAAGCGACAAACAATCGGTCAACATCGATTGTTTCATCATTAATCAGATCCAATATAATGCGGAGTACACGGAACATGCATCCAATTCAAAAATCCCAATTCAGCTACAGCGTGTCAAAGTGTTATAAACCTTCAAGTTAACAGACAGGCGTAAATAAAGAGTTCAACGGTCTGACAGACACAAACAACGTGACCTAATTTGCAATGAATCGGAACTAGCTGAGATGCAAACCAGCGCACGTGCAGCCTTTTGAGAAGTTCTACTAACCAGAGTCTGGTATGCAGCGAAAACCCCGGAAAACATGCACAACACAAAGTAAGTGCTAGTGTAAGTTGTGCACTGCGCACAAAATACTCATAAAATGCTGGAACGCCGTAAAATAGTTATCTAAAAGCTTTAATTAATCAAAATCCACACCATCAGCTGGTAAGTGAGGTGAAATATTGTGAATGAATTACGTGAGGTTCACTGTGGAGAGTTTTATTGCTTGTGAGGGTAAAAGGACAACGAACAGAATATCAAAGATCTAGTATCGATCAAACGTTCACACTAGCTTCGTGTAGGGTTGGACTGCAAATTGGCAAGTGCAGACAACAACACTTGGACGGTACCCATCAGCCTTAGGAAGAAATTTGAAAAAAGACTCCCGACACTATTTGATGTGAACACCAACAAAATATACATTCATTCAAGCTTTGGGTATCGATGCAATGGTATCGATGGCAATGGTCGATTTCGTGACCACTCCTGAATGTCACACATTCACCCAGTTACCGCTTCATCTGATATATCACAATTTATCCCAGTCCGGTATGGCAACTGAAAGGGCTCAGATTTTCGGTAACTTGTTAAAAAACGATAATTCTATTGTTTCTATGCCGAATTATCTGAGTTTACCTAGAACAACCGTTCTAACACGGTTGGAAAATTATGAAGTCACAGAAGATTATGAACAAACAGCGGGTGGAAGCAGCCGATTGAAAAGGAAATGAAGTTGTCACATGAGTTTCTGAGATGATAGAATAGGGATCATCCGTGGTTCAAATCATAAGGACGTGCATGTTGCATAACATTATATTACCAACGAAGAACCATCAGGGTGATATAAACGGAGGAAATATCAGTGGTAACCGGTGGAAGAGATTCGCAGTTGGACGCAGTTGTCGGATTCCCAAAAGATTTCCAGTCTGCCCCTTTCGAAAGAACGCACTGGACTCAGATTAATCTCTTGTTAAAATTCGTCAGTAGTACTAATGTGAGCCAAGAACGCGGATAGCTCAAGAGTTGTTTACTCGGAAAACCAATATATCGCTTATGCGCCTCAACACGACTGTAAACAAAAACACTCAACTGCGTACGACATTGGTCTCAGAACGCCACGGTTGCCGTGTTCTCCAAGACTCAGTTTATTTATGTGCCCAAAATCATTTCACGCGATGTTGCACTTCAATGCTTTTTCTTATACATTTTCCTAAGATCATTTCGATGTCAAAACCCATGCTTCTACCTCACTACTAAGTAGTAGTAGTAGTAGTAGTAGTAGTAGTAGTAGTAGTAGTAGTAATTTCGATGTCAAAACCCATGCTTCTACCTCACTACTAAATAGTAGTAGTAGTAGTAGTAGTAGTCGGCGCGCTGAACCACCTCCTCGTGGTGCCGACTGGGCAGTCTGGGTGCAAACCTTGACTGGCTAAGCGTTCAGCAACTCCAGATAGGGCCAACCACTCTACCTGGTTTCAAAGTACTGGTTACTATCGATCAAAACATTGAACTTACCGCCAGCACCTCCGTGCAGGCTTCTACCAGTACACAGGATAGGCGAGCGGAGTACGCCTGTTCAGAATGTGGCCGAATTTGCAAGTCGAACGCTGGCTTGTCGGCGCATACTCGTATGCATCGACGCAGGAATGATCGAGTGCAAGATGTAGACGCCCAGCATGCCACAGTCTTTGACTGCGCCGACTGTGATCGCACCTTTCCCACCAAAATCGGTCTCAGTCAACACAGGAGGCATGCCCATCCAGTCGAACGCAACCGTGAGAATCTCAACCACATGAAATCCGCCGGAACAAATTGGTCTCAGCAAGAATCGGCTTCCCTTCTCAAGTATGCCGATGAGCTGGCCCCGTCGTGCCCTACTCGACGCGAACTCCATAATCGGCTCCTGTCACTTTTCCCAGGTCGTACTGTGGAGAGCATCCGGACGCGTCTGTATACACTGAGTTGGCAGAGGAATCCTGTCCCCACTGCCAATCCAGTCACCGTCTCGCAGACCAACGTGACATCTGGTACTGAGTCCCAAGCTGCTGAAAACCCCGAGTGGTTTGCCTGTTTGATCCAAACAGTGATTACCCAACTGGAGTCTAATAGCGAGGCTTCTTTACAAACCGACGGACTACTAGCTATCGCCCGCGGTCTTCAGGCAGGTATTTTCACGATGGTACAAGCTAAGTCGCTGTTGAACATGCATGCCGCACAAGCGTTTCCGTACACCTGGCGACTGACTACCCGACGACGTGCTCGCATTAACGTCGGAGCCCTCGTGACCAGCAAACAGATACGGAGAGCTAACTATGCAGCGATTCAAACGCTGTACCACCAGCGCAGGAAAGATGCTGCTTTTGCAGTTTTTTCTGGCAATTGGAGAACTGCCTACAAAATGAACCGTGGCCTTCCGGATAGTTCCAACGAATACTGGTCCGAAGTACTATCGGCTCATCCGCACCCTGATGAGCGACCGTCCCGCACGATTCTGCCGCCGGACTGGTCATTGGTCGACCCGATCACCGGAGATGAGGTATCACGCACTTTGAAGCAAATGGAGAACACCGCTCCGGGTTTGGACAAGCTTTTGCCCAAACATTTGAAGCGCATGAAAGCTGATGCCCTGGCCGGATACTTCAACCTTTTCTTGCTGACCCAAGGTTGTCCGATCCATCTGTGCCGCTCTCGCATCACGCTTGTTCCGAAAGTTAATAATCCTTCATCTCCAACCGAGCTCAGACCAATCGCCGTATCTTCGACGTTGATTCGTTGTTTTCACAAGATATTGGCTGATCGTTGGAACGCGCGCTTGCATCTGCCCGCTCTTCAGTTTGCCTTCCTGCATCGTGACGGTTGCCTCGAGGCGACCTCACTGCTCCATGCGCTGCTTCGGAACTCATGTGCAACCTCTTCAAGTCTGTGTGCGGCCTTTATCGACGTGTCCAAAGCATTTGACTCCATCTCGCAGGACTGTATTATCAGATCGGCCCAAGCTTTCGGCGCCCCTCCACCTCTGACTCATTACATCGCGGACTCTTATCGAAATGCTTCCGTCACGCTTGGCAGCACCGTCCTTCGGTCCCAGCGTGGCGTTCGCCAGGGTGACCCACTGTCCCCGCTTTTGTTTATCATGGCGATGGATGAGGTGCTGGCCCTTTCTCGACCGGAGCTTGGCTACCAGTTCCACGACACACTGGTCAGCGGTTTTGCCTATGCCGACGATCTGATCCTCCTTGCTGAAAACCCCACGCGACTCTCCGAGAAGCTTGCAGCCGCCGCTAGTGCTCTGGAATTATCCGGGCTGCAGATCAACACGCGCAAAACGAAACTGATGGTCATTCGCGGTGATCACAAACACAATGTGACCGCCATCTCCAACGAGTCTATTCAGTTCGGTCCGGATACTATCCGCTCACTAAGCGCCATTGACACGGTGACCTACCTAGGTATCCCGTTCACCTGGAAAGGTAAAGCATTCACTAATCACCGTCTGCAGCTTCGCACGATGCTGGACGAAACGACCAGAGCGCCATTGAAGCCGCATCAACGTTTAGATCTGCTGAGACAACATTTGATCCCCAAGATGAATCACTCGTTGATACTGAGTCGAGTGCACCGGAACACGCTCAAAGCAATGGACTGTACCGTCCGCCAGTTTGTTCGGCAATGGCTGCGCCTTCCCAAGGACACGCCCATCAGCTACATCCACACCCCAATTCGTTTGGGGGGTCTGGGCATCCCGAGTTTATCCACCACTATCCCCATCTCGCGCAAATCCCGACTGGAGAGACTGCTCTCTAGTCAATGTCCAGTTCTGCGGAATGTGGTCAAAGACCATTCGTTTGGCCCTATCCTGAGGGAAGTAAATGTCCCGGTACGCGTCCAGGGTGTAGTGGTGACGAGCAAGGAGGAAGCCCACTCTGCATGGTCCAATAAGCTTTATCACTCGCTTGATGGCTGTGGTCTTCGGGAAGTATCACGCTCTCCACTCTCCAATCGTTGGCTGTTCAATCCAGATCGCATCTTCCCCAGGATCTTTATTCGTGCTATCCAGCTCAGGTGTAGTCTGCTGCGGACCAAGGTCCGAAACTCACGAGGTGACCGAAGCGGCCAGTCAGTTCTCTGCCGTGGCAACTGCGGTCAACCAGAAAGCCCCGCTCATATTCTGCAATCATGCTGGATCACTCACGATGCGCGTTGTGCTCGACATAACCGCGTGGCTAAAGACCTGGCGAGACGACTGCGTAACTTGGGTTTTACAGTCTTCGAGGAGCTGCGAGTACCAGCGGCGAGCTCGTTCATCAAACCCGATGTGATCGCGGTTCGTGGCGGCGCTGCTGTGGTGCTTCACGTCAGTATAGTGGATGACTACCGATGCCAACTTGCCTGGACGGACAAGATTGCGAAATACGGTACTGACTCCCATAAAGCTGCCATTTTGTCCGCCCTCCATACCATGAGCTGTGAGGTGAACTCTGTCTCTCATTCACCTGTGATTATTTCCTTTCGCGGAATCATGTTCCCTTCTTCATGTAACGTTATTCTTCGACTCGGACTGCCTTCGTATGCCGTCACGGATCTGTTTACTAACTGTTCTTGATTCCCTGAAAACCCACGACACCTATATGCGCGGAACTTGGCGTTGACTGTTGCCACCTCCCTGACAGTCGTCTCTCTATGAAGGAAATTCTGTCCCGATGCATGAGCCTTAAATGTGATAGCACCTTTGTGCCCTGAAGATCCTGTGATTTTGTGGGACTTACTGTCTATTGTATTTCACCTTTACCGAGTCTTATTTTTCTTATCCTGTGCCTCCAATTTTCTGCATACTGCTTGGTACACACCCCTAACTTTTTTGTTTGATTTTTGAACTATTAACGCTTGTCATTCGTATGCGAAGACCTGTCAACTGTAGAATGTTACCAACTACGCAGCGCCTAATATTTGACTGTGAGCTTGTTTCTGCATACTCCCCATTCCATTACTCTTATTTCATATTGGTGTCGGCGCTTGTTCTTTCTTTGCAAGAAGCTGTGTGAATTGCTCTTCAAAATAAACGATATAGTATGGAGCGATCGCTCGTCCACACTACTGTACACATGCTTTCAACGGCTGAGACAGAACTTCGATCACGTTTTCACGAGGCAGCTGTAGTGACCAGTACGCCACTAACCTCACAGCAGACACGACCGATTTATCATGTCTGAATACTCAACCACTTTTGCTTGTAAGTGGTGATCAGTTTGCCTCACCCTCTCAAGAGGAGACACAGTAACTGTCCAGGTAAGTCCAGTCTATGACCCTAGGACTGGAGCTTCCCTCCAGACTGTACTCACAGATATCATTTAGTTTGTTTGCAATATTTTGATCGCTCGTAAGTAGTGACGTATTTTAGTTGAAAAAAGTTGAACATCACTCACTATTGATTGCAGGGTTCACATTTCGTAGACATTTTGGCCGACCCCTTCCAGAAGTAGCTGGAGCATCTTTCTTGCTAGAATTTGTCAGTGATCCATACCTTACCATTGTGGATATTCGAATTCTTGCAAGGACATACAATACCGACGATTTTTAACAAGTGTGAAATTTGAAGACAATGGAAACTTTCGAAAACTGCCGGTTAAAAATCTATGGCAGTTAGATAGCTACAATCAAGCTCGAGTGATGTTCAGTCCACAAAGGGATGGAAACGTTTGTGTTTGAAAGAAAGTTACACCTATTGCGTTGGCACTAGGCATTTTGCACAATGAGTGTCGTGCGGTCAGGCAGAGCAGTGAGAGACATCTAGATCCGTGAAAATACTGGTAAAACAAAAAATGAACGCTGTTTGCTAAAAGTCACCGTAACTTTAGATATAACAATGTGAATGCACGAACGTGTAGGCTTAACGAACGAAAAGTGAGAACCACCTACTTTCTTGTACGATTCGAGCCAACTGGTCGACGCTAACTAACCTTGATAGTTTCTCTACAGTATATTTGGTGGTTTGCTTTTCATCATCCAAATGACAGTTTACAGTTTACAACCGATTTTGTACCAATATGGAAATCTCCATATGAGGTTAGTATGAAGTCTAGGCTGGTAAACTTTGTGTTGCGAGTACTCACTCAAAATGAAGCACTCATTTACGGCACTCGAATATTATGCCCAACTGGATATGGCCAAAGACTCACGGCATAGTTTCATAAGTATGCATGATTTTCCAGGTGGTTTAGCGCGAAGTGATGATGAACTCTTGTCCTTGTAGTCATAAACATTATGAACTGGTAGCCTTAAGAATGACACCCGTTCAGTCACAGTGAAGCCCCATGAAGAAGCCACTGGTCAGTGATCTAGTGAGCTCGAGACACCTCAGTGATAAGGAGCTTCCACTACCATGCACGCTACCCTGAGTTCTGGCCCAGATTTTTTGAGCAAGCACAGAGCTGCGAAGATGTTCATAGTACGGGGGAGCTAACAAATTGGGTAAAAGATTCGTGGAGTAGTAAGTTACTGGTCAGACAGAGAGAACAGCAGACCGGCGTACACAACTTTTGTATTGTGTTACAAGACCACTTTTACTGAATTTGTACAAAATGCGAAAGTGATGCAAAAGCGCTACTGTACAAAAGTTAATTACTGTTAGTTATTAAGAATAGGGCAAGCTTCACAGATCCATGCATTCCATTATCTACAACACGTTTTTCTATTCAACCTTCAACCGGACAGCGATATCAATCAACTTGATTCGACGATTCGATGAAGCCTTGAAAATAAACCAAATCCCCGACTACTCATCAGAAACCTTCAAAGTTTTGTGGCTTTCAAACTCTGATTAATCCATTAACGTAGGGGATGCAATGTGTCCTAATCAAACATGGTCTCTAATGATTGATTAACGGTTACTCAGTGAAACCCAGCTGTTGTTGGGTTGCTGTGCGTTTTCACAATGTGTGTGTACTTGCTCAGCGGTGACGACACTAAAAACAAATAACAAGAATATGAGTTCGAATCCCGACTGCCGCGATGAACTTTGGGTAGGTTTGATCAGTCGGACACTATACAGCCCACATGCTATCTTGTGTGGTGTACCGTAGCCAAAACAGTATGGAATAAAACTAGGACTGACTATTTGCTGCGGACACGTTCCCACTGTTGCAGATGGTCGATGTATTTTTATCCCGTCGCCTGCCTATTTGTCTTACCATCCGTTGGTGGTCTGGTTAGGTTGGATCAGTAGGTTTCTGCTTTCTAAGTGACTGATTTTCAGGCCGATCGTATTTATGGTTAACATGTCACATTCGTTTTGGTAATCTGCTGAGTGGCAGAAAATCCAGTGTACGCTCTCGTGTTCTGATTCCGCGCTTCTGGTAGGACTGTAACATTATTACATCAAATGAAGGTTATCGACTTAAATTTCGTTTTGGCCACACCTAATCGCCGAGTGTGAACGTGAACGAGACCGGTTCACGTGGAGTGTCGGTTCAAGAACTGGTCATTTCAAAGACCACACTTTAGTGAAGACTGCCGTAGATATACTTGGAACTGCACCCTGTATAACTCAGTGTGTACAACTCAACGCTGAAAACCGTTGTCAAATCATTAATAGCAAAACGACATTACATAAGCACATAACGTTGTAGATGTACGCCTACAAAGTTAAGAAATAAGATTGTGCATTTGTGTATTCAATACAGTGTATGTACATGCCCGGATATACGTAATTATATATCGGACGATGTCCTGAGAACGTTAGGTCGTGCATCCAATGCCTGGCGTACTGAAAAACCTGTCAGACCAAGATGAAGGATTAAAAGTGAACTCTTCTGAAAATGGATACATCCACCTGTATCTCAGTCTGTTCACACAAAACACCAAAACAACCCGGCGACTTCAACGTTTTGGGACTGCATAAATCGGAAGGAACATAAGCATGAACCACAGGGCCAAGAGAGTTGGGCGGACTTCGGGACACAGTAGCGTGCTGGTCCATGTGGAACAGGCAATTTGGGCGGATCATCAAATGCAAAGCCGAACATTAGTAACCCAGCGACGTGATCAAACCAAACTAATCAGCGTGCACTGAAAAAATGAAGTGTGGAATGGCCTATTCTGTTAACCGTATGGATGGCGTAAATAGCCATATTCCGATTCTGAGCCGAAGCTTCCTTCGCCGGATATTTGAATATTGGCCATTCGTGCACACGGGCATATGATAGCTACTGATGTGTAACTGGATTCCGCCTCCCCGATGATGAACCTACCTTCAAGTTTCAATGGAGGTGATTCAAGTAATTTGCCGTTAAATCCCCCAGCCCATCAGTTTAACAGTTATCCCAATTCATGTATTCACATTCGAGAAAGGGTTACAATCATTCTTTATAACACTATCGTGGCTGATTCCTCTGGCCACGCGAGAATCACTGAGTGCTGCCGTAGAGGGCATGGTTTCAAACGACTTGGTCGAACAAATCAATGGTCCGGAGGGGAGCATTCCCCATGGTCATGGTGCTCAAAAAGGATGGTAAGATGCGAATATACAATAACTCGAAGGAGATAAAAAGTAAACTTCTGGTGAATAAATTTGTGGTCCAAACGGTCAGGCTGGCTGGCGCTTGGTTCTTATCAAAGCGAGATATAGGGAGAGCATTCTCCCACATTCCGTTAACATCCGCCGATGGGTTTTCCGGTACAAAGTTTCGTCGATAGGTCTTAGTTCGGCACCGGCTGTTTGGCAAAAGTTCGCGAACCACTCACTAGCTGGTTTTTCCGGACAAGTGACTTATTTGGTCAAAATGCTTAGCTTCCCTAGGGCGCAGCGCAACTTGTGTATACATGCGGTGTTAACACGACCGGAGAAAATTGGTTTTTGACTTAAGTGCAAATTTGATGTTCCTGAAATCGAACTTCCGGGACACATCATACCTACTGATGAGATCCGACCGATCATTGGAAACACCCGCACCAAAACAACGGCTGCTGTTCCAAAGAGTACACTGGCAATTAGCCACTCCTCAGTGGAACCATTGCGTGTATTGACGAGGGAGAAAAATCGGTGAACCAGACTTAGTTTCTGTGTTTGATCATCGGGTGAACAACAACAAAATAAATATGAATGCAGTAACTAGGACGAGCTGTAAAAACGAACAATAAAAGTTATTACTGATGAGTAGATTACTGATGATGTAATCGAATTACAATACTCCTGAGGAAGGCCACCCGAGGGGGTTGAAACGTAGAGTATTACAACTTGCTCGTAACGTTGTGTTAATTCCAATCTGTTTATCAATAACATGTTAAACACGACGCCCAAACTGTTCAACTTCATTCGTACTAAATTTGGTGCGGATATCTTACAATTGCTACCACCATAAAACCGGGTGCCAGGTTAACACCAGACCGCTTCACTGATGGGAATAGGCGAGCACGCACCAACCCAACAATGTCGATCAGCGCGTCAAAGGACAGACATCTCGGGTGCTGTTTTGTTTGACCTTTGGGCTAATACTGCAGTGGTGTGTACAAGTCGCTGCCTTTGTTTGTCCTACGCTCGTGCCAACGCTCGTTCTGATTGGTCGCGCCATCAACAACCAACGGCGTATTCATCAACACAATTAAGGGAAGTGGCGATGCTGCCTATTTTCCCAATCATGGTTCGTATTTTCCCTGATTCACGCCTTTCCCTTATGCCTGATGTTGCCGTATGGTGTAATGATGATTGCGCCTGTGCACTCGGTGACCACAAACAGATTATTGGCCAAAGGAAACGGTCATACTGGAGGTGATGAAATAGTCACTTTAAACGTATCCAGAGGTTTCATTAGGAGGGATATCAATCGTCGTTGGTGACGTAATAGTAACCATGATATTCATTCTATCGGTACTGAGTAATGATGCATATTTGTCTTACAGCTATGAAGAACTTAACATATTGCGTTGGTATGAGGATAGGGTAATGACTGAAGTTCATGCAACAAAGCAAAACCCCAGCAACCTACATCAAAGCGTATACGCCCTGCTCCGTTTCATTAATTACGCTTATACCATAAACAATTCAAACTGATAATTAGAGTATTGCACATTGTATCCTCTAGTTTTACCCATTCTCTTCCTTGTAAATTGCGATTTCCATCACAATCCGACATCATCGCTGGCGCAAAGACCAATTACGTCTTAACCGTATTCGGCAGAATAATCTGGTATCGATATCACGTGGGCCACACTTAGCGTCCAAAGGTCAATCACACGCAGTCACAACTTCAAGGTGTCATCCTTTTAACGGTCGACCGGAGAGGGCACAACACCAAAAGCCATCAAACGGCTTTCCAGTGGACAAACCGAGAAGCACAGTTGCTAAGACTGGACACCTTCAGGAATTACGACATAGTACTAGACACCACACTTTAACAATGCTAAGCAAGCTGTTGTAATGTATGGGAGTGGTCTGCCATTAACTCCTGTCTGGAAGTACTTTCCAATAAGGAAGTACATTTCACTCAACACTGGGCTGGTGTTCACAAGGCTGTTGTCTATCCTGAGCAAGTTTCCACCAATTAGTTTGCCTAACTTGTGTGTATATTTGATTATTAACTAATCGGATCGTAGGGTACCGTCATGTGTAATAGCAGCCCTAAATACGGGAATGATTCATAGCTGAAATTTTGTGTATGAACACAAGCCCTTTGGTAGTACCCGCAAAACAAAACCAAGTATTGTGCAGAAATGGAGTAAACTTTATTCGGCAATCTGTGTTAGGAGAAACAAATGATTCCTCATTACAATCACAGTGTGTTGCCTTTAGAAAGGTATTTTATCGAGTACAGTAAAAATAATTTCGTTCAAATAAATGTCTTAGGGGTCTTTGTTCTAAATAACTGCTCCTCATTTACTTCTTCTTGAAGGGTTTGCAACCGCTGTATCAAAAACACACTATTTTCCTACGCTTAGCGCGGCCAGTGAGCTTAAAAACTTTCGTTTTCAAACGCGTTGATACGTCTGTCGCCAAGATATCAATATCTCTGTAGTTCAGTTTTTCACCCAGATTAATGTGACTTTAACTCGGCCTTTGGACAATGACTCCGCAACTCATCGTAATGATAGTTATGTATGATCGAACCTAGAGCATCATGTGACCCAAGAATTGAACTGTTTTTCGATCTATGCCTGAATACGATGGTTTATACAGTACAGGGTGCTCGCATTCGGACAGCACTTGGTTGGTTACCAGGTACGCGACAGACCATTTGGAAGGCTTGATCAGCGTTCACTTGATGCTCGCTTTTAACCAGAGGAGCATGGGATGGTACTTTTGAACGATCACGCTGACCGTGCCCCAACCAACAAGAGCGGTAATCCTGGATTCGTTTTGAGGACCGTCTCGTTAGGCGACCAATATTACCTTCGTCATAGAAACAAATGAAAGGACAGATACACACAAACGGAGTCCGAACCGACAGTCTAATTTTATTATACAACAGAGGATGTGCTGAACTGGATATGAAATTTAGCCGCGACGTATGTCTTGCTGATTGCTTTGAACGCCACTCGAAGGGAAACTCGATTCCTCCTCACGCCCTGCACTTCAGGCTTAAGTGACGTTCTGATCAAGTTTCCCGTAGTGAACCCGTCAAGGTAGCCGTCATCATGGAGTACGCTCTTTACGGGTTCGAGCTCATTCTCCAGTGTCCGTTGTATCAAATATACATACTTTGTTAGTCATGCAAGGCACTCGATTCCTCTTTTGTTTTTGAAGTGTAATACAGTGAAGGATTGTGTGCTGAAATACCCAGTTATTCTTTCAGTGAGTCCTGCAATGAACACTGCAAGCTATTGATCGATGTAGATGCACACTTATGAAAGGTATTTGGTTTTATTCTGTTCCTCAAACATGAACCTAATTGAACGATGAGCGCAAGTGAATGCATCAAGCACTATCCGTCTTACACAACTGTGCGGGCCTAAAGATGATTTATCGAAAACATGTGACCGCCGACATGCGCATGCTCTTAGCGCCCAGATAACATGTCGATTTGCTGAACAACGCCTACGGTCACTCGTTGTCCTCGCGGTTTTTGTCGTGAAGCTAATGATCGTATGCAAAAAAAATCCGAATCCATACGCTCTCGATCAAATAAACGAGGTCTCAGTTCAATGTATAAAGCGTCATCAAGGAGTAGAACTGTGCATGCTGAGCACCCTATGTTAGCAGAACTGAGCGCCACCTTGGAACCAGCTTTGCTATACACTTACTAGAGTTGATTCAACGAACCCTCACAGGCAACCTGACGGCAAACAACCGGACATAACCAGCGTTACCGAGTGCTAGGCATCACCCAACGACATACTGTGTGATCGACTCAGAGTCAGCTCGTGTTAACAATAAAATTCTTATTTAGTTAGAACACGCAGGGTATGATGAACATGTATCGATAAGTCAACCTCGGGCAACAAAGTTATAGGGGGACTACGAAAGAACTATGATAGCTTATTGGTCAAAACCGAAGTCACAACAATCACACACTTCGTAGTACGAAAAAGATGGCATTTGTAGCCCTCGTCTCGCCCTCTCACGCGTTCTATCACTTGACAAGCTGACTAGTCTAAGTGATGCTCATTGCCCCAGCCTGCATATATGCCCGTTCACCGGCCCGACAGCTCTCTTCCATACCCGAGCGCACGCAAGCGCGTAGTCACCATCTGCGCACTGAGCCAATTGGAACGCTCCAATTGAATATGATTCCGTGCGATCGATACACAGACATGCATGACGCGGTCGGACCCGGATCGGAACACAACTGAACAACACAACTGACTGCCAACTGAACAGGACAGGACACGGTCCAGACGAGCGCTACTGCATTAAGCTTGTACAGCAAAATCCCAACAATAAAGATCCAATCCATTGACTTGACTCTTTCATCGACTATCTTTGAGATATCGTTATTTGTTAGTGCGTACTCAAGCTATCATGGTTAAGAGTTCCACTACAAATTGGTGTCGCGACCCGTTTTTGGATCAATTCTCCGTCCCACATTTGCACCGCAAATTCACTTTGGGATCTATTTGCTTAGCATTTCTCCATCGCGCATTGTTTGTCATCATTCACCATCTGTCCATCACTTTTCTGAACACAGGACAGGTTTACGTACCCTGACCGAGGTCAGTTGTCTCTGTAAGTGTGGGTGAGTGAGTAGTAGAAATCAGTCGAGACCAGGGGAGCTTCAACGCTTGGATGGGTTGATTTTGCGAGCGTAGCGCTAGGTCATGTACTCCGATTGCGGTCGCTTCGGCCGCTAACTCTACACTGATATGCATCCGTGTGACGTTCGTTCAATTCAGTCGTTGTCAAAATCCGTTGTCTGACCGTCTTGGATTGATGGATTTTAAGGGTGCATACCGCCCGGAATTTTCTAGACACGTTTACTTCTGTATTGCAAGTTTAAAGAACAATTCAAGCTTTATACATGATTTTATTGACAGGTTGACGGCATTGTGATGGGCTTGCCGCAGTGTCCAATTTTGGCTGACATTTTCATGAGAAAGTTAGAAAGTAAACAACTGTGCGCGAGCACTCAAGCATTCCGTCTCTACAGAAGGTAGGTGGACAATACATTTTTGTTGGTTGACCAATCAGTATTGAGCTAAAACGTGGTCTTGGAGTTTTCAATGAAGTTCATCACTCCATTCAGTTAACTGTTTAACTGGGGGCGAATGACGCATTTCACTTCCTTGATGTAAACGAACCGCTGTCTTGATGGATCAACAAGACAAGATACATTTCGTACAGAAACGCGGATGGGTCAATAAACTAACTTCCTCAGTGTTGTTTCCGCTAAAACCGATCTGCTATCTAACGTCCTGCCTGACGAAAGTTTGCTCAGAGCATATGTTGGAGGTCGAACCCCATTTTTTCAGTAATACGTTATGGCAAAACGGTTACCCCAGTCAGATTCATTACACAAAGCATGACCGCTAGATCATCCAAAAACCCCAGTCTTAATTCTGTAAAGAAACCTACATTTATCTCACTACTGTTTAGAGGGGATCCAGCAAGTGAGCAGGTGAATTGGCTTTTAAAGCAGTCATCAAAAATAACTTCTTGTCACATCACCGAAGAGCTGGCTCACTTCAAGACCCATGTTCAGAAGTAGTCAAGATGCGTGTTCACGATCTGGCAGTGTGTGTTTACTATTCCTTCTGCTGTTGTTGTACAGCAGGTTATGTCAGCGGAACGGTTAGACACTTGTCTCGAAAGATTAAAGGGTATCACCCAGACTGGATTACAGTCGAAGTTACGTGTAAATCACAAGAGCGCAGCCCTGTTACATCTTATTGTGATGAACCACCAAATAGACATGTCAAAAAACTTCAGGTCGTTCACAACGTCCAAATTAGCAAACGGTCAGACAGCGGATTTAGGCCAGGGCCAAATCGATCACAATCAAGTTACTAAACCAATGGTTTGTTCACAAGAACAGTGGGTTCAGCCACTGCAACCCCCGTGTTTTCTCATCACGTGAATTTAGGGGAAATAATACAAATGTGGAATAACAGTTCCCGTGAGCCTGATACTCTTGAAAGTTCGGGTGCCAACACAGTCTGATTGTATCACTTGACGGGGTATTATGAACAAACTCTCTGTTTTTAGCGGTTGGCTCATTTCTATCGTTGTTGTCGCCTAAATTTCCCAGTTACCCGTAAGAGGCACTGTACTGATGCAATCAATCTTTTCGAATAATGTCATAATCGTCCCTTCCTTGAGCTTCACGATTAACATACATCGGTTGGTATGAAATTCTTTATGATGAAGAATTTCACAAACAGAAAGATGCGTAGCAGTGGACTAAACTCTATGATAGCTGCCAGCTAAACTGATGACCGTACTAACTGTACTTTCTATCAGCGCGACGTAGACCACACTTTTTGCCTGAATCCAGACATTAATGACCTCCAGGACCTATTGTCTGACATCCACAAGGCACATTTAAATACAATGTTCACAGTCTAATTAGAACATAACAGCAGACTATCGTCTCTAGAGATGGCTTTCCATCATCAACCAGACGGAGCAGTCCAATGGTCAGCCCACCGAAACAATGTGTGAAATGGTCAACACACTGATTATCATAGTTTCCTCCACAAATTTTGTCTGGTAAACAGAGAGCCAACAATATGCTCACCGGATGCTCCTCAGGATGCTCAAATATAAGACTGATACACGGAAACAAAGCATCGAACACTTATGACCACACAAGATACCTATAAGGCACGCATATTTTCCAAAAAGGACATCGAAATCGTGTTCACGATGACATCAGTTTAAATGGTGTAATCAAAAATAAGAAATGTTTGCCTTCTTAACATTCGAAAAACAACAAAAAACTGTACACTGAAGCTTAATTTTTATTTAACGAAAATGTGGGTTAGTCTATACACCCACTTTCACATTTTGTGTTTTTATGGCACAAGTTACCACAATTCGTACTTTATGATATCCAACGGTAAGAAATCGTGCGGAAAATGGGTACTTGAAATGGACGTCATTGGAGTTATCTTACGAGGAAAGGTATACTCGAAGAAGTGTCTACAATATATTGAGCACCACACTGACTAGCGGTCGGACATTGAGCTTGATTCCGACCTCTTATGTTACCTTGACGTGGCGATCAAGTTGGTCTGCTGCCTTGGCCCGGAAGCTTGGGTAGACGGGGATGCTGGTTCCTTTAGGTACAGCTACGATAAAACAAACCAATAAGAGGCAGTCAAACGAAAAACCATTACGTTCGTGGGGTTGTATGTCACATCACTGACTGCGGAGGAGTACGTACTCAACAAGGAACGGTCTCGTGAGTACGCAACAGAAGTACTTTTAGTGTTGTAGCGGATGGAAAGAAAGACGGTTATAAAAGGCATCCTCAGACAAGGAGCACTGTATTCGCCTAACGGTTGGCCGTAACCGTCGATGCATTATTCTGCACTCTCAGAAACGTCTCGTACCACCCAGAAAATTGTTGCGGATACCTCTAAAATTTACAAAGTTAACAATACTTAGTCATAAACGTCATGATGTTACCATAGGCCGCTTGCGCGTTGCTGCAAACTGAGTACTACTTCTGGGTTAATGGCTTCAAGTAGGCACCTTATGTGAAACCAAAATTATGTTGCAGCATCAATTGAACTTTTGAATCAGAGGCTCTGGGTGCAATTCCCTGATGAAAACCTCTTTAGCAGCACAAACAAACTGGTTCATTTTTCATATATTAATATGAGAAAATTGGCAAACCAGCGCTTTTCATTTCCGCACTCTCTGGTCAACACGTTTCTGGATCTGAAACTAAGATCGTGATATTCCCCTGAAATACGACCTTAAAATCCTGCTGCTATCCTTCAACTAAAGTCGTCACTGGACACCACTGTGGATACGCAGTCACTTCTGACGGACTCCGGAGGTGAACAAAAAGAACCTCGCGATCAACCTAGAGCAGGGACAGCGTTGCACTCTACTGCAGAACAGAACTTGAAAAAAAAACTGACTGTCTGCCACTCCACTAGGAAATGGCGGCCTCAAAGTAAACTAGAAAACAGCCACTCAACCCTTCTCGCTTCAGGAATCGCCTTGAGTAACTTTATCTGTTATGCATACTGTGGGCAGTGAAACTGCCTATTGGTACTGTTTTCACATTGACGGCACTTCACTCTCTTAATGAACTGAACCAGCTTTGTGCTCTCTGTTTCCAGTGAAACCCACTTATGGTAAGCGTCATGGAGACCTGGTGTGAAGAATAACTGTGAGATGATGAACTGTCTATCCGAGACATGACAGTGTTTCGTAGTGATAAAGTTGGTAAAGGAGGTGGTGTAGTTCTTTATTTGGGATCGCACCTAAACACCTCATGTATTCGTAATAGGGTGCTACTGGATCTTCCGAAAACATTATGGCATGTAGTTAACGTCATTCCAAACTTCATTTGTTTGACTGATATGATTCACTGATCACCTGTGTAGAAGGATATCTACACGACCCTATTCAACGCTCTGTGTAGAATGCCATCTTTAGGTTGTGCTTAAAGTCTGATAGTGAGAGATTTTAATCAACCGGAGCTAGACATCAAGAACCACTAAGTCAATCCTGCAAAGTCTGTCTTTACCGGGGATTTTTGTGAAGCAACAATGGAAGCTTGACTACTTCAGTATGTCCAGGTCCATTCGAGATAGGGGGTGGGCCAGGCACCGCCCTGTTTTGATTACATGCTTAGCAATGAAATTGATATGTTACAACTCCACTTGGACGTACTGATCATGGCACGAGTGAATCCAGCTATCTACACGGAACTAAACAACACATTTCCCAAAATACAGATCCAAATTCTTATCACAAGGCAAATTTCGCATGGGTGAAAATACAACTTAGCATAACCTGGTTCAGATGATCACTGGGAGTTCATCGTTGAGGAAATCCCCGATGCTGTTAACAACCATGTTCCAGTGAATTTTCTCCGGCCTCCTAGAAAGCCTGGACACTTGCGGAATAGGACCAAATGTTTGAACACAATGAAACGTTCGGCCAGGAACACGTACCAATTAGTACAAATTGAACTTACTCTTGTCGAGTATATCACGTGTAGCAATCGTACCACGGTTGCTATCAGATAGGGTCTATTTTAATACCAGCTAGGTCTTGCTGAAAGGCTGAAGCTGAATCCCGAGCTTTTCTACACTGAGGTGACAATAGACACAAAGAATAAATCTGGCATTTGGCAACTGCAAACCTCTGGTGGATTTAACAATAGAGATGCAGCGATGGTCAACACTCTGAGTAAACGGTACATAATTGTGCATAACTGAAAATCATGAACGATTTTTAATCGCATAGGCGACAATTTAACTGAGTTAACTCTAATTTCCGTGTCAGAAATTAGAGTTAAGTTAGAAAACCTACTAACTCACAAATCACCCGATCCAAAGTTGATATGCCTTGCCGTCTTGAAAAGTTGTGCTACGGAATTAGTGGAACCATTTACGGCACCGTTCAATCGCTCCTTATCAACCGGCCGTTTATCGGAAGCCTGGAAACAGTCAACAGTCGCACGTGCTTTCGATGGTGGGTGCAGAGGCAGCGCAGCAAACTACCGGTCAATAAAATTGCTTTCAGTGGTCCCTAGAGTAATGGGTAAATTATGAGGTGGCTCTTTCCAGGTTAAGGTTGAAGACTCCCAACTCATCATCAAGGAGTAACACGGCTTTCCCAAAGAATACTCAGGCGTCACCAATCTGCTGATTGCTCGTGATGTCTAGATAAAGGTTGCAGATGCAGGATTAGCCATAAACGTGGTTTACCTTGATTTTTTCAAGGCCTTTGATAGGGTTTGTTATTCCCTCTTGATGTGGAAACGAAATAACTATGACCTTGATGAGCGCTTGAACACATGGCTAGATGATTGGCTGACTGAACGTAGGTTCCACGTCAAGGTGAATGGACAACAGCCAAAAATGGCGTTCCTCAAAGAACAATCTTAGGCGTCCTCTTATTGATTCCTTTCGTTCTCGAACTCTCCAGCTGCGCTACACGGATGAAACGAAGCTCTGGTGAGTTCTAGAGTACGCGGAAGATATGGTGACCGTACAGGACGTTTAAATCAGTGATCCATGGAAGATAACTTGTCATTTAACGTCAACAAGTGTGAAGGCATCAAAAGTGTGCTGATTATCACCTTGGCGATACAAAGCTGCTGGTGTCAACACGCGACAGAAACCTAGGGACCACAGTGGCAGACAATTTGAGTTTGTTTACATATTGTGCTGCTATGGATGAAAAGGAAGAATTTGTGGAATCTTTCACCCTGAAGGGATATCCACTTTGTTCGTCTGATTAATCCGCTCACACCTGGCAACGAACATACCGGCCTGTCATTTTTATCTTGGGGAAGATTCGGCACTTATTGAAGAAGAAGAAGTATGAGGCTCAAGATCCTCTATCTGAAAAAACTGACATCACCATCATAGACAGTAATACATCAGCGGTTCACACTGAGGTCTGACTGCAACACAACCACGAAGAAAAAAGCAGACCCTACGTAGTAAGAGAAAACGTAAAAAGAACGGGGCGGGAATGGACCTGACTATCAAAATTAGCTACGTTTGTGAAAGATTGGCAGAATTAGATCCACTTCCAATTAATTACAGACGTCTCAAGGGAGACTTAATTGTTACCTACTCCACATACTTCATATTCCACATTTCGGGTCGTCCACTGACACAGCTTTCACTAAATAAGGATGAACTTTCAAGAGATTAATCGCTGAAAGTGAGTCATGGAACGAGCAGTTTACTTTGTAGACAGAACTGTTTCGTTGTTAGAGTCTGTTCACATCAGAATGCTTTCCCCAACTCTATGGTCACAGCTGAGGGGACTGAAGGTTTTAAAATATTACTCGATCGGCACGTGCGATGGAGACAACCGGCACCACAAGTTTCCATACCGTTATAGTGGTTTAGTCTCACGGGTAATCGTCTGCACATCTGATTGAATGTTGTTTCAGTGTGTTATAGTGTCCGTTGCTGAAATGATTACAACCTGCGACCTCATTGAATTTACTTGTCATTCAGTTCGATCCACTTTTTCTTCATACCCATGAACTGACCAACAGAATTTCCAACCGACAAACACAGAGACAGGGGAGCCTAAGCAGACTTCAGTCGGAACAGACCAGGAAGCATTGCTTTTTCGCCACACTTGTTTCGGTCTCGAAGCATGACAACCCTAAAACTGTAAGTAATGCCTTATATGATACCTGATTCGATCTGCTTAGAAATGTCTGGCTGTCATACGTAAATGCATGTGATCAATACTATCGGGTCAAGTACCTATTTCTATGGTACAGGACTACCAATAATTGGCAGTTACCGAATTTTCCGCAGCTGAAAGGTATGTGCAAGGGTTGAGCAGCAAAACGAGTAGAACAGGTTGAGGATTGTGACTTCCGGTTGTGTGGAATAGGAGTCGACTAGTACGAAAGTTTGAGACCTGATGAGGAAGAGTCCGTTGCCACATGTGCAGCTTTCAGATAAGAGAATCTGGTAGGTAAACAGGGGGTTAACATTATGCAAACAGACATCGTAACCACTGGCCAGGTTAGTGGGGAAGGCAACGACCTCAAAAGCAACAACATACTTATTTCGCAGAAGGTTCACGACCCCATATTGCTGTTATGAAAACCCTAATAGCAACGCCTTTCGGAAGAGGTTGTCTAACCAACCGACCTCTTCCGCACAGCACGCTATCCAACTAGGACATTATCGGTGAAGTTGCGATCAGCGGAGTTTATGCGTTCGGACACCAATACGAAACATCACGAATTCTATTTTCGATACCGTAGGACATCTTCTAACTATACAATAGCCAAACTCGTCTCCGACGTCAGGAAGCGGACGTTCGTCACGTCGCAACTATGACCTGGTTGTGCACGAAGTTCTAAACGACTACCAGTTAGAACCTGGGTCCCGATGTTCGTCTAACTCACACAGACCAGTGGGTTTGTCGAATATAAAAACCGCTTAGAATAATGAACTAGATACTATCAATGCCGAAGCTGAAACCAAATTCCGTGACGAAGCTCCTGCAATAAGACAGCAAACTAGTCCTTGGTCGCCGTCTTCTCATAGTTTCTTTGTTCGTAAATCTTACGGTTAGCCGTGAGCGACATTTCTCATCTCGTCAGCAAATTCCGTTCCAAATCAACGTTTTAAATGCCAATAGTCGGTCGATCCCTTAGGTTCCTTTTCAGTCTGTTACCGGAAATACAAAGTACAACTTGTTTCTGTCGCTGTAGGATGGAGACTCAACAGAATGTATTTGGGCCCAGTTGGTAGTTTCCTTAATTCCACCGCAGTTTCAGACGGAGAACTCTGGAACGGTACTGTTCAACGAGGAACAGAGGAAACAGATGGCTCACTTGTCTAGGGCGAAACATTTTCAAACGGTTCATTGTTGCTACAAACGGTCAACCAGTCGAGCAAATCCTGGACGCGTCGCTCTAAAGTTCTGACAGTTTCATCACGGACAGTTTTATTGCGACGCCGATTTGCACTCTAGAGTACTAGAGGTCGACCAGCGTTCTTATCACAACCACAGGATCGGGTTAACCGGAATAACGGTAAAGAAAAAGAATATTCTAAGGTGAACGCAGTCGATACGAAACGAATCAAGGTAATACATACAAACTAATTCGCGATGATGAAAACGTTTATTGCACGTTTCTGACTGAACAGTGGTCAAATACAAATCCATCACACTGATTGAACACACAATCGCGGTACGTTCTTTGTATGTTAATCGGAATGGTCAGTGGACCAACTTCTTGTGTTGTCGCCAGGACAGCTCTGACGATTACAAAGCCATCACACATTGGTACAGAAGCTTTCGTCCTTTCGCTCCTGTTTACTTAGCTTTTCTCACACACAAGGTTACCGCGAATGCGTGCTCGACGATACTCAGGAAACAAGTTTTGAGAGATTAACGGGACAGGTTAGCATGAAAGATAGCCGCTGAGAATCGACCATAGTCCGAAAGACAATGGGTTAAATGTTCACTAGGAAATTCCTGTGGGTATTCCTAACGAACCAATGCTCACTCAAATCTGACACCAGGCTTAACGTGTTGAGGGAAACAAGGGTGGAATACGCGTGTCTTTAGCGCCGTTGACGTGAGTGTGTGAAAATGACAGTTGAAAATGCTGCACAACTGAACCTATTCAAATTAAGGTTCACAGAGGTGACAGATACAGTTCAGAATGAAATTGCTATCGGTGATCTTCATGTCGTTTAAGAGTCCCATTTTCAGGATACAATTTCGAGTAACCAGTGTACTACATTGTATCCCGAACATCATCAGACGTACATCAAGTTATCACCTGTTATCTCGTCCAGTTGATCTCGAATGAAGACAATCGTTTTCGGCAATGTGATATTCATCTTTGGTGGGATTTACGTCTGGCGACTACCTACTGATAATCTGCATTGCTAGACAAGGCACATGGATCTACAATGCTTGAAATCAATCCTTATAAGTTGAACTAGTCAGTTGTCATAACTTTCGTCACCCTTGCGTACGACTAGATCGTTGGTCAGTTAAGTTCGTGGGCTCGGTGTAGCCAACATCTTGTGACAATCGGACGTGATATTTAACTTCATTTGAAGGTTATCTATAACGGTAGTTAACAAACGGATAGGTCTACCATTAGTAAAACCACCGGCTGGACCACTTACGAATCCCCAGTAACCTTCAGAAAACCCCAGAACAGTTATAGTAAAATAGTGAACAATGTAGAATGTGGGCCGTTTCAGTTAACTGGATAGCTTTAACTATTCAGCTTGTAATATCGCGGACAGAGTAATCTTGATAATCGTGAATGTCAGGTAGTCCTAAGAATCTTCGGACCATTGTTGGCGATGATGGAATATAGTGTGTGTTCTATTCAACTGATCTGTAAGTATATATTGTTCAGTCTAGCGTGCAAAGACTTGTTGCACTGATCCGTGCACGCCAGGTGAGTTGGTTATCTATTGAAACTAAGCAATGGCTCAAATAATTAAAATGCAGTCAAAAAGTCCCTATACCGCTCGAGTATTAGGAAAAATATGCGCTTGGTGGTGAACCAACAGGTAGTCAAACAATGACGTGTTAACCAACCAGTGGACTCTAGCCATTGTGTCAGATACGGCCGGTAAATGCTGCCTACCAGTTTGTGAACCTTGTACTAACTAAATTTGCGTTAGAAATGTTGATTGGAATCGTAGCGTACAGCAGAATTCGGAACGGAATATGTAGATACAAGAATACGATGGCAACCGCACGACCGAATACCAGTCACATGTTCACGAAACAGAAATTTGTTGAACCCCACAAAGTGTTCTATATAGCCTGGTACTCATTGCTTTCCGTTGACGGGTATTTTACATCTTACAAGCCACGCCGCACGCAGGCATCCATGAAGATAGGCTGAAACATCTGGCACAAAAAGCAACCACTGCGTCCGCACCTTGGTCTGCACACATGCGCAGCGTCGGAAGTCATTAGTTGGTAGCAAGTGCGTCTCGCATCACTTATGCTTCTTTCCGATCGTTCACATTGGACATCACGTTCGTCTCGTTATCCCTCAACCATGATTAGAAACAGTGGCAACCCCAAACGGTTTGTTAAACGGTTCGATGTTGAACGCTGAATTTACTCGTTTTACTTAGGATCCGGTAGGCTTAAGATAGCAGGCACCTGTCATGCGGTCTTCAGTGCTGTAAGAATAACCCTAGAGACAGCTCACGTTTTTTCAGGATCGGTATCGGGTTCGTTCTAATTTGAACCTGCCAGTTGCAAGAACAGTTGTAGTGTGACCACATCACAAGCATCAACGCAAGATTTGATGAACATCGCTATAGACAGGACGAATGCAATAACTGCATTGGCTCAGTTGAAAATCACTAGTTACACTGCACAAAGCATCGCACCACTAGTCCTGAGAAAACTCCACGTCGACCACCCCAGACACAAAGGTGTTAGTCTAAGGTGAGATAAGTCATGTTCAACAACCCAGTGGAAGCCGGGCAAACCAGAAAAACCGACTAGTCACCCTTGAAAAAGTGATCTGCATGGCGGTGTTACCCTGGCTTTAACCCACGTGGATCGGTCGACTGTCAGATAGCGATTCAGATGGACGATTACTGTTGTATAACAGGCAGATTCGTTGTGAGTAGTATACTACTCACAAGTAGTGTATTAACCACAGGCGACATTCAGGAACTAAAGGACAAGCCCCGTACACGACGGACAAGAAGAGACTATCGGAACAGTGTGTACATGCTGTGTGAGAACTTTCACCAAGGTGAGTGACAACGTACTGTCACCCAATGTATGTGAATACATGTCTGTCGTGCA